>CAWUFW010017744.1:0-249371 GCA_963921515.1 Calotriton arnoldi | reverse complement strand
GTAAGAGAACGCCCGTCCTCCTGATCTGGGTCTGTGCATGCGTGGGATGCGTAAGAGAACGCCCGTCCTCCTGATCTGGGTCTGTGCATGCGTGGGATGTGTAAGACAACGCCCGTCCTCCTGATCTGGGTCTGTGCATGCGTGGGATGCGTAAGAGAACGCCCGTCCTCCTGATCTGGGTCTGTGCATGCGTGGGATGTGTAAGAGAACGCCCGTCCTCCTGATCTGGGTCTGTGCATGCGTGGGATGCGTAAGAGAACGCCCGTCCTCCTGATCTGGGTCTGTGCATGCGTGGGATGTGTAAAGAACGCCCGTCCTCCTGACTCTGGGTCTGTGCATGCGTGGGATGTGTAAGAGAACGCCCGTCCTCCTGATCTGGGTCTGTGCATGCGTGGGATGTGTAAGACAACGCCCGTCCTCCTGATCTGGGTCTGTGCATGCGTGGGATGTGTAAGAGAACGCCCGTCCTCCTGATCTGGGTCTGTGCATGCGTGGGATGTGTAAGAGAACGCCCGTCCTCCTGATCTGGGTCTGTGCATGCGTGGGATGTGTAAGAGAACGCCCGTCCTCCTGATCTGGGTCTGTGCATGCGTGGGATGTGTAAGAGAACGCCCGTCCTCCTGATCTGGGTCTGTGCATGCGGGATGTGTAAGAGAACGCCCGCTCTCCTCCTGATCTGGGTCTGGGTCTGCATGCGTGATGTGTAAGAGAACGCCCGCCCTCCTGATCTGGGTCTGTGCATGCGTGGGATGTGAAGAGAACGCCCGTCCTCCTGATCAGGGCTCCTGTGCATGCGTGGGATGTGTAAGAGAACGCCCGCCCTCCTGATCTAGGCCTGTGCATGCGTGGGATGTGTAAGAGAACGCCCGTCCTCCTGATCTGGGTCTGTGCATGCGTGGGTGGCAAGACAACGCCCGTCCTCCTGATCTGGGTCTGTGCATGCGTGGGATGTGCAGGAGAACGCCCGTCCTCCTGATCTGGGGTCTGTGCATGCGTGGGATGGGTAAGAGAACGCCCGTCCTCCTGATCTGGGTCTGTGCATGCGTGGGATGTGTAAGAGAACGCCCGTCCTCCTGATCTGGGTCTGTGCATGCGTGGATGTGTAAGAGAACGCCCGTCCTCCTGATCAGGGTCTGTGCATGCGTGGGATGTGTAAGAGAACGCCCGTCCTCCTGATCTGGGTCTGTGCATGCGTGGGATGTGTAAGAGAACGCCCGTCCTCCTGATCTGGGTCTGTGCATGCGTGGGATGTGTAAGAGAACGCCTGGGTCCTCCTGATCTGGGCCTGTGCATGCGTGATGTGTAAGAGAACGCCCGTCCTCCTGATCTGGGTCTGTGCATGCGTGGGATGTGTAAGAGAACGCCCGTCCTCCTGATCTGGGTCTGTGCATGCGTGGGATGTGTAAGAGAACGCCCGTCCTCCTGATCATGGGTCTGTGCATGCGTGGGATGTGTAAGAGAACGCCCGTCCTCCTGATCTGGGTCTGTGCATGCGTGGGATGTGTAAGAGAACGCCCGGTCCTCCTGATCTGGGTCTGTGCATGCGTGGGATGTGTAAGAGAACGCCCGTCCTCCTGATCAGGGTCTGTGCATGCGTGGGATGTGTAAGAGAACGCCCGTCCTCCTGATCTGGGTCTGTGCATGCGTGGGATGTGTAAGAGAACGCCCGTCCTCCTGATCAGGGTCTGTGCATGCGTGGGATGTGTAAGAGAACGCCCGTCCTCCTGATCTGGGTCTGTGCATGCGTGGGATGTGTAAGAGAACGCCCGTCCTCCTGATCAGGGTGCTGCGCGGGATGTGTAAGAGGACGCCCGTCCTCCTGATCTGGGTCTGGCATGCGTGGGATGTGTAAGAGAACGCCCGTCCTCCTGATCAGGGTCTGTGCATGCGTGGGATGTGTAAGAGAACGCCCGTCCTCCTGATCTGGGTCTGTGCATGCGTGGGATGTGTAAGAGAACGCCCGTCCTCCTGATCTGGGTCTGTGCATGCGTGGGATGTGTGAGAGAACGCCCGTCCTCCTGATCTGGGTCTGTGCATGCGTGGGATGTGTAAGAGAACGCCCGTCCTCCTGATCTGGGTCTGTGCATGCGTGGGATGTGTAAGAGAACGCCCGTCCTCCTGATCTGGGTCTGTGCATGCGTGGGATGTGTAAGAGAACGCCCGTCCTCCTGATCTGGGTCTGTGCATGCGTGGGATGTGTAAGAGAACGCCCGTCCCTCCTGATCTGGGTCTGTGCATGCGTGGGATGCGTAAGAGAACGCCCGTCCTCCTGATCTGGGTCTGTGCATGCGTGGGATGCGTAAGAGAACGCCCGTCCTCCTCGATCTGGGTCTGTGCATGCGTGGGATGCGTAAGACAACGCCCGTCCTCCTGATCTGGGTCTGTGCATGCGTGGGATGCGTGAAGACAACGCCCGTCCTCCTGATCTGGGTCTGTGCATGCGTGGGATGCGTAAGAGAACGCCCGTCCTCCTGATCTGGGTCTGTGCATGCGTGGGATGTGTGAGAGAACGCCCGTCCTCCTGATCTGGGTCTGTGCATGCGTGGGATGTGTAAGAGAACGCCCGTCCTCCTGATCTAGGTCTGTGCATGCGTGGGATGCGTAAGAGAACGCCCGTCCTCCTGATCTGGGTCTGTGCATGCGTGGGATGCGTAAGAGAACGCCCGTCCTCCTGATCTGGGTCTGTGCATGCGTGGGATGCGTAAGAGAACGCCCGTCCTCCTGATCTGGGTCTGTGCATGCGTGGGATGCGTAAGAGAACGCCCGTCCTCCTGATCTGGGTCTGTGCATGCGTGGGATGTGTAAGAGAACGCCCGTCCTCCTGATCTGGGTCTGTGCATGCGTGGGATGCGTAAGAGAACGCCCGTCCTCCTGATCTGGGTCTGTGCATGCGTGGGATGCGTAAGAGAACGCCCGTCCTCCTGATCTGGGTCTGTGCATGCGTGGGATGTGTAAGAGAACGCCCGTCCTCCTGATCTGGGTCTGTGCATGCGTGGGATGTGTAAGAGAACGCCCGTCCTCCTGATCTGGGTCTGTGCATGCGTGGGATGTGTAAGAGAACGCCCGTCCTCCTGATCAGGGTCTGTGCATGCGTGGGATGCGTAAGAGAACGCCCGTCCTCCTGATCAGGGTCTGTGCATGCGTGGGATGTGTAAGAGAACGCCCGTCCTCCTGATCTGGGTCTGTGCATGCGTGGGATGTGTAAGAGAACGCCCGTCCTCCTGATCTGGGTCTGTGCATGCGTGGGATGTGTAAGAGAACGCCCGTCCTCCTGATCTGGGTCTGTGCATGCGTGGGATGTGTAAGAGAACGCCCGTCCCTCTGATCTGGGTCTGTGCATGCGTGGGATGTGTAAGAGAACGCCCGTCCTCCTGATCTGGGTCTGTGCATGCGTGGGATGTGTAAGAGAACGCCCGTCCTCCTGATCTGGGTCTGTGCATGCGTGGGATGTGTAAGAGAACGCCCGTCCTCCTGATCTGGGTCTGTGCATGCGTGGGATGTGTAAGAGAACGCCCGTCCTCCTGATCAGGGTCTGTGCATGCGTGGGATGTGTAAGAGAACGCCCGGCCCTCCTGATCTGGCCTGCATGCGTGGGATGCGTAAGAGAACGCCCGTCCTCCTGATCTGGGTCTGTGCATGCGTGGGATGCGTAAGAGAACGCCCGTCCTCCTGATCTGGGTCTGTGCATGCGTGGGATGTGTAAGAGAACGCCCGTCCTCCTGATCTGGGTCTGTGCATGCGTGGGATGCGTAAGAGAACGCCCGTCCTCCTGATCTGGGTCTGTGCATGCGTGGGATGCGTAAGAGAACGCCCGTCCTCCTGATCTGGGTCTGTGCATGCGTGGGATGCGTAAGAGAACGCCCGTCCTCCTGATCTGGGTCCGTGCATGCGTGGGATGCGTAAGAGAACGCCCGCCCTCCTGATCAGGTCTGTGCATGTGGGATGTGTAAGAGAACGCCTGGTCCTCCTGATCTGGGTCTGTGCATGCGTGGATGTGTAAGAGAACGCCCGTCCTCCTGATCTGGGTCTGTGCATGCGTGGGATGCGTAAGAGAACGCCCGTCCTCCTGATCTGGGTCTGTGCATGCGTGGGATGCGTAAGAGAACGCCCGTCCTCCTGATCTGGGTCTGTGCATGCGTGGGATGCGTAAGAGAACGCCCGTCCTCCTGATCTGGGTCTGTGCATGCGTGGGATGCGTAAGAGAACGCCCGTCCTCCTGATCTGGGTCTGTGCATGCGTGGGATGCGTAAGAGAACGCCCGTCCTCCTGATCTGGGTCTGTGCATGCGTGGGATGCGTAAGAGAACGCCCGTCCTCCTGATCTGGGTCTGTGCATGCGTGGGATGCGTAAGAGAACGCCCGTCCTCCTGATCTGGGTCTGTGCATGCGTGGGATGCGTAAGAGAACGCCCGTCCTCCTGATCTGGGTCTGTGCATGCGTGGGATGCGTAAGAGAACGCCCGTCCTCCTGATCTGGGTCTGTGCATGCGTGGGATGCGTAAGAGAACGCCCGTCCTCCTGATCTGGGTCTGTGCATGCGTGGGATGTGTAAGAGAACGCCCGTCCTCCTGATCTGGGTCTGTGCATGCGTGGGATGTGTAAGAGAACGCCCGTCCTCCTGATCTGGGTCTGTGCATGCGTGGGATGTGTAAGAGAACGCCCGTCCCTCCTGATCTGGGTCTGTGCATGCGTGGGATGTGTAAGAGAACGCCCGTCCTCCTGATCTGGGTCTGTGCATGCGTGGGATGCGTAAGAGAACGCCCGTCCTCCTGATCAGGGTCTGTGCATGCGTGGGATGCGCAGAGAACGCCCGTCCTCCTGATCTGGGTCTGTGCATGCGTGGGATGCGTAAGAGAACGCCCGTCCTCCTGATCTGGGTCTGTGCATGCGTGGGATGCGTAAGACAACGCCCGTCCTCCTGATCAGGGTCTGTGCATGCGTGGGATGTAAGAGAAACCTCGTCCTCCTGATCTGGGTCTGTGCATGCGTGGGATGTGTAAGAGAACGCCCGTCCTCCTGATCTGGGTCTGTGCATGCGTGGGATGTGTAAGAGAACGCCCGTCCTCCTGATCTGGGTCTGTGCATGCGTGGGATGTGTAAGAGAACGCCCGTCCTCCTGATCTGGGTCTGTGCATGCGTGGGATGCGTAAGAGAACGCCCGTCCTCCTGATCTGGGTCTGTGCATGCGTGGGATGCGTAAGAGAACGCCCGTCCTCCTGATCTGGGTCTGTGCATGCGTGGGATGCGTAAGAGAACGCCCGTCCTCCTGATCTGGGTCTGTGCATGCGTGGGATGCGTAAGAGAACGCCCGTCCTCCTGATCTGGGTCTGTGCATGCGTGGGATGCGTAGAGAACGCCCGTCCTCCTGATCTGGGTCTGTGCATGCGTGGGATGTGTAAGAGAACGCCCGTCCTCCTGATCTGGGTCTGTGCATGCGTGGGATGCGTAAGAGAACGCCCGTCCTCCTGATCTGGGTCCGTGCATGCGTGGGATGCGTAAGAGAACGCCCGTCCTCCTGATCTGGGTCTGTGCATGCGTGGGATGCGTAAGAGAACGCCCGTCCTCCTGATCTAGGGTCTGTGCATGCGTGGGATGTGTAAGAGAACGCCCGTCCTCCTGATCTGGGTCTGTGCATGCGTGGGATGTGTAAGAGAACGCCCGTCCTCCTGATCTGGGTCTGTGCATGCGTGGGATGTGTAAGAGAACGCCCGTCCTCCTGATCTGGGTCTGTGCATGCGTGGGATGTGTAAGAGAACGCCCGTCCTCCTGATCTGGGTCTGTGCATGCGTGGGATGTGTAAGAGAACGCCCGTCCTCCTGATCTGGGTCTGTGCATGCGTGGGATGTGTAAGAGAACGCCCGTCCTCCTGATCTGGGTCTGTGCATGCGTGGGATGTGTAAGAGAACGCCCGTCCTCCTGATCTGGGTCTGTGCATGCGTGGGATGTGTAAGAGAACGCCCGTCCTCCTGATCTGGGTCTGTGCATGCGTGGGATGTGTAAGAGAACGCCCGTCCTCCTGATCTGGGTCTGTGCATGCGTGGGATGTGTAAGAGAACGCCCGTCCTCCTGATCTGGGTCTGTGCATGCGTGGGATGTGTAAGAGAACGCCCGTCCTCCTGATCTGGGTCTGTGCATGCGTGGGATGTGTAAGAGAACGCCCGTCCTCCTGATCTGGGTCTGTGCATGCGTGGGATGTGTAAGAGAACGCCGTCCTCCTGATCTGGGTCTGCATGCGTGGGATGTGAAGAGAACGCCCGTCCTCCTGATCTGGGTCTGTGCATGCGTGGGATGCGTAAGAGAACGCCCGTCCTCCTGATCTGGGTCTGTGCATGCGTGGGATGCGTAAGAGAACGCCCGTCCTCCTGATCTGGGTCTGTGCATGCGTGGGATGCGTAAGAGAACGCCCGTCCTCCTGATCTGGGTCTGTGCATGCGTGGGATGTGTAAGAGAACGCCCGTCCTCCTGATCTGGGTCTGTGCATGCGTGGGATGTGTAAGAGAACGCCCGTCCTCCTGATCTGGGTCTGTGCATGCGTGGGATGTGTAAGAGAACGCCCGTCCTCCTGATCTGGGTCTGTGCATGCGTGGGATGTGTAAGAGAACGCCCGTCCTCCTGATCTGGGTCTGTGCATGCGTGGGATGTGTAAGAGAACGCCCGTCCTCCTGATCTGGGTCTGTGCATGCGTGGGATGTGTAGAGAACGCCCGTCCTCCTGATCTGGGTCTGTGCATGCGTGGGATGTGTAAGAGAACGCCCGTCCTCCTGATCTGGGTCTGTGCATGCGTGGGATGTGTAAGAGAACGCCCGTCCTCCTGATCTGGGTCTGTGCATGCGTGGGATGTGTAAGAGAACGCCCGTCCTCCTGATCTGGGTCTGTGCATGCGTGGGATGTGTAAGAGAACGCCCGTCCTCCTGATCTGGGTCTGTGCATGCGTGGGATGTGTAAGAGAACGCCCGTCCTCCTGATCTGGGTCTGTGCATGCGTGGGATGCGTAAGAGAACGCCCGTCCTCCTGATCTGGGTCTGTGCATGCGTGGGATGCGTAAGAGAACGCCCGTCCTCCTGATCTGGGTCTGTGCATGCGTGGGATGTGTAAGAGAACGCCCGTCCTCCTGATCTGGGTCTGTGCATGCGTGGGATGCGTAAGAGAACGCCCGTCCTCCTGATCTGGGTCTGTGCATGCGTGGGATGTGTAAGAGAACGCCCGTCCTCCTGATCTGGGTCTGTGCATGCGTGGGATGTGTAAGAGAACGCCCGTCCTCCTGATCTGGGTCTGTGCATGCGTGGGATGTAAGAGAACGCCCGTCCTCCTGATCTGGGTCTGTGCATGCGTGGGATGTGTAAGAGAACGCCCGTCCTCCTGATCTGGGTCTGTGCATGCGTGGGATGTGTAAGAGAACGCCCGTCCTCCTGATCTGGGTCTGTGCATGCGTGGGATGTGTAAGAGAACGCCCGTCCTCCTGATCTGGGTCTGTGCATGCGTGGGATGTGTAAGAGAACGCCCGTCCTCCTGATCTGGGTCTGTGCATGCGTGGGATGTGTAAGAGAACGCCCGTCCTCCTGATCTGGGTCTGTGCATGCGTGGGATGTGTAAGAGAACGCCCGTCCTCCTGATCTGGGTCTGTGCATGCGTGGGATGTGTAAGAGAACGCCCGTCCTCCTGATCTGGGTCTGTGCATGCGTGGATGTGTAAGAGAACGCCCGTCCTCCTGATCTGGGTCTGTGCATGCGTGGGATGTGTAAGAGAACGCCCGTCCTCCTGATCTGGGTCTGTGCATGCGTGGGATGTGTAAGAGAACGCCCGTCCTCCTGATCTGGGTCTGTGCATGCGTGGGATGTGTAAGAGAACGCCCGTCCTCCTGATCTGGGTCTGTGCATGCGTGGGATGTGTAAGAGAACGCCCGTCCTCCCTGATCTGGGTCTGTGCATGCGTGGGATGTGTAAGAGAACGCCCGTCCTCCTGATCTGGGTCTGTGCATGCGTGGGATGTGTAAGAGAACGCCCGTCCTCCTGATCTGGGTCTGTGCATGCGTGGGATGTGTAAGAGAACGCCCGTCCTCCTGATCTGGGTCTGTGCATGCGTGGGATGTGTAAGAGAACGCCCGTCCTCCTGATCAGGGTCTGTGCATGCGTGGGATGTGTAAGAGAACGCCCGTCCTCCTGATCAGGGTCTGTGCATGCGTGGGATGTGTAAGAGAACGCCCGTCCTCCTGATCTGGGTCTGTGCATGCGTGGGATGTGTAAGAGAACGCCCGTCCTCCTGATCTGGGTCTGTGCATGCGTGGGATGTGTAAGAGAACGCCCGTCCTCCTGATCAGGGTCTGTGCATGCGTGGGATGTGTAAGAGAACGCCCGTCCTCCTGATCTGGGTCTGTGCATGCGTGGGATGTGTAAGAGAACGCCCGTCCTCCTGATCAGGGTCTGTGCATGCGTGGGATGTGTAAGAGAACGCCCGTCCTCCTGATCAGGGTCTGTGCATGCGTGGGATGTGTAAGAGAACGCCCGTCCTCCTGATCTGGGTCTGTGCATGCGTGGGATGTGTAAGAGAACGCCCGTCCTCCTGATCTGGGTCTGTGCATGCGTGGGATGTGTAAGAGAACGCCCGTCCTCCTGATCTGGGTCTGTGCATGCGTGGGATGTGTAAGAGAACGCCCGTCCTCCTGATCTGGGTCTGTGCATGCGTGGGATGCGTAAGAGAACGCCCGTCCTCCTGATCTGGGTCTGTGCATGCGTGGGATGCGTAAGAGAACGCCCGTCCTCCTGATCTGGGTCTGTGCATGCGTGGGATGCGTAAGAGAACGCCCGTCCTCCTGATCTGGGTCTGTGCATGCGTGGGATGCGTAAGAGAACGCCCGTCCTCCTGATCTGGGTCTGTGCATGCGTGGGATGCGTAAGACAACGCCCGTACTCCTGATCTGGGTCTGTGCATGCGTGGGATGCGTAAGAGAACGCCCGTCCTCCTGATCTGGGTCTGTGCATGCGTGGGATGCGTAAGAGAACGCCCGTCCTCCTGATCTGGGTCTGTGCATGCGTGGGATGCGTAAGAGAACGCCCGTCCTCCTGATCTGGGTCTGTGCATGCGTGGGATGTGTAAGAGAACGCCCGTCCTCCTGATCTGGGTCTGTGCATGCGTGGGATGTGTAAGAGAACGCCCGTCCTCCTGATCTGGGTCTGTGCATGCGTGGGATGCGTAAGAGAACGCCCGTCCTCCTGATCTGGGTCTGTGCATGCGTGGGATGCGTAAGAGAACGCCCGTCCTCCTGATCTGGGTCTGTGCATGCGTGGGATGCGTAAGAGAACGCCCGTCCTCCTGATCTGGGTCTGTGCATGCGTGGGATGCGTAAGAGAACGCCCGTCCTCCTGATCAGGGTCTGTGCATGCGTGGGATGCGTAAGAGAACGCCCGTCCTCCTGATCTGGGTCTGTGCATGCGTGGGATGTGTAAGAGAACGCCCGTCCTCCTGATCTGGGTCTGTGCATGCGTGGGATGTGTAAGAGAACGCCCGTCCTCCTGATCTGGGTCTGTGCATGCGTGGGATGTGTAAGAGAACGCCCGTCCTCCTGATCTGGGTCTGTGCATGCGTGGGATGTGTAAGAGAACGCCCGTCCTCCTGATCTGGGTCTGTGCATGCGTGGGATGTGTAAGAGAACGCCCGTCCTCCTGATCTGGGTCTGTGCATGCGTGGGATGTGTAAGAGAACGCCCGTCCTCCTGATCTGGGTCTGTGCATGCGTGGGATGTGTAAGAGAACGCCCGTCCTCCTGATCTGGGTCTGTGCATGCGTGGGATGTGTAAGAGAACGCCCGTCCTCCTGATCTGGGTCTGTGCATGCGTGGGATGTGTAAGAGAACGCCCGTCCTCCTGATCTGGGTCTGTGCATGCGTGGGATGTGTAAGAGAACGCCCGTCCTCCTGATCTGGGTCTGTGCATGCGTGGGATGTGTAAGAGAACGCCCGTCCTCCTGATCTGGGTCTGTGCATGCGTGGGATGTGTAAGAGAACGCCCGTCCTCCTGATCTGGGTCTGTGCATGCGTGGGATGTGTAAGAGAACGCCCGTCCTCCTGATCTGGGTCTGTGCATGCGTGGGATGTGTAAGAGAACGCCCGTCCTCCTGATCTGGGTCTGTGCATGCGTGGGATGTGTAAGAGAACGCCCGTCCTCCTGATCTGGGTCTGTGCATGCGTGGGATGTGTAAGAGAACGCCCGTCCTCCTGATCAGGGTCTGTGCATGCGTGGGATGTGTAAGAGAACGCCCGTCCTCCTGATCTGGGTCTGTGCATGCGTGGGATGTGTAAGAGAACGCCCGTCCTCCTGATCTGGGTCTGTGCATGCGTGGGATGTGTAAGAGAACGCCCGTCCTCCTGATCTGGGTCTGTGCATGCGTGGGATGTGTAAGAGAACGCCCGTCCTCCTGATCTGGGTCTGTGCATGCGTGGGATGTGTAAGAGAACGCCCGTCCTCCTGATCTGGGTCTGTGCATGCGTGGGATGTGTAAGAGAACGCCCGTCCTCCTGATCTGGGTCTGTGCATGCGTGGGATGTGTAAGAGAACGCCCGTCCTCCTGATCAGGGTCTGTGCATGCGTGGGATGCGTAAGAGAACGCCCGTCCTCCTGATCTGGGTCTGTGCATGCGTGGGATGCGTAAGAGAACGCCCGTCCTCCTGATCTGGGTCTGTGCATGCGTGGGATGCGTAAGAGAACGCCCGTCCTCCTGATCTGGGTCTGTGCATGCGTGGGATGCGTAAGAGAACGCCCGTCCTCCTGATCTGGGTCTGTGCATGCGTGGGATGCGTAAGAGAACGCCCGTCCTCCTGATCTGGGTCTGTGCATGCGTGGGATGTGTAAGAGAACGCCCGTCCTCCTGATCTGGGTCTGTGCATGCGTGGGATGTGTAAGAGAACGCCCGTCCTCCTGATCTGGGTCTGTGCATGCGTGGGATGTGTAAGAGAACGCCCGTCCTCCTGATCTGGGTCTGTGCATGCGTGGGATGCGTAAGAGAACGCCCGTCCTCCTGATCTGGGTCTGTGCATGCGTGGGATGTGTAAGAGAACGCCCGTCCTCCTGATCTGGGTCTGTGCATGCGTGGGATGTGTAAGAGAACGCCCGTCCTCCTGATCTGGGTCTGTGCATGCGTGGGATGCGTAAGACAACGCCCGTCCTCCTGATCTGGGTCTGTGCATGCGTGGGATGTGTAAGAGAACGCCCGTCCTCCTGATCTGGGTCTGTGCATGCGTGGGATGTGTAAGAGAACGCCCGTCCTCCTGATCTGGGTCTGTGCATGCGTGGGATGTGTAAGAGAACGCCCGTCCTCCTGATCTGGGTCTGTGCATGCGTGGGATGTGTAAGAGAACGCCCGTCCTCCTGATCAGGGTCTGTGCATGCGTGGGATGTGTAAGAGAACGCCCGCCCTCCTGATCTGGGTCTGTGCATGCGTGGGATGTGTAAGAGAACGCCCGTCCTCCTGATCTGGGTCTGTGCATGCGTGGGATGTGTAAGAGAACGCCCGTCCTCCTGATCTGGGTCTGTGCATGCGTGGGATGTGTAAGAGAACGCCCGTCCTCCTGATCTGGGTCTGTGCATGCGTGGGATGTGTAAGAGAACGCCCGTCCTCCTGATCTGGGTCTGTGCATGCGTGGGATGTGTAAGAGAACGCCCGTCCTCCTGATCTGGGTCTGTGCATGCGTGGGATGTGTAAGAGAACGCCCGTCCTCCTGATCAGGGTCTGTGCATGCGTGGGATGTGTAAGAGAACGCCCGTCCTCCTGATCTGGGTCTGTGCATGCGTGGGATGTGTAAGAGAACGCCCGTCCTCCTGATCTGGGTCTGTGCATGCGTGGGATGTGTAAGAGAACGCCCGTCCTCCTGATCTGGGTCTGTGCATGCGTGGGATGTGTAAGAGAACGCCCGTCCTCCTGATCTGGGTCTGTGCATGCGTGGGATGTGTAAGAGAACGCCCGTCCTCCTGATCTGGGTCTGTGCATGCGTGGGATGTGTAAGAGAACGCCCGTCCTCCTGATCTGGGTCTGTGCATGCGTGGGATGTGTAAGAGAACGCCCGTCCTCCTGATCAGGGTCTGTGCATGCGTGGGATGTGTAAGAGAACGCCCGTCCTCCTGATCTGGGTCTGTGCATGCGTGGGATGTGTAAGAGAACGCCCGTCCTCCTGATCTGGGTCTGTGCATGCGTGGGATGTGTAAGAGAACGCCCGTCCTCCTGATCTGGGTCTGTGCATGCGTGGGATGTGTAAGAGAACGCCCGTCCTCCTGATCTGGGTCTGTGCATGCGTGGGATGTGTAAGAGAACGCCCGTCCTCCTGATCTGGGTCTGTGCATGCGTGGGATGTGTAAGAGAACGCCCGTCCTCCTGATCTGGGTCTGTGCATGCGTGGGATGCGTAAGAGAACGCCCGTCCTCCTGATCTGGGTCTGTGCATGCGTGGGATGCGTAAGACAACGCCCGTCCTCCTGATCAGGGTCTGTGCATGCGTGGGATGCGTAAGAGAACGCCCGTCCTCCTGATCTGGGTCTGTGCATGCGTGGGATGTGTAAGAGAACGCCCGTCCTCCTGATCTGGGTCTGTGCATGCGTGGGATGTGTAAGAGAACGCCCGTCCTCCTGATCAGGGTCTGTGCATGCGTGGGATGTGTAAGAGAACGCCCGTCCTCCTGATCTGGGTCTGTGCATGCGTGGGATGTGTAAGAGAACGCCCGTCCTCCTGATCTGGGTCTGTGCATGCGTGGGATGCGTAAGAGAACGCCCGTCCTCCTGATCTGGGTCTGTGCATGCGTGGGATGTGTAAGAGAACGCCCGTCCTCCTGATCTGGGTCTGTGCATGCGTGGGATGTGTAAGAGAACGCCCGTCCTCCTGATCTGGGTCTGTGCATGCGTGGGATGTGTAAGAGAACGCCCGTCCTCCTGATCTGGGTCTGTGCATGCGTGGGATGTGTAAGAGAACGCCCGTCCTCCTGATCTGGGTCTGTGCATGCGTGGGATGTGTAAGAGAACGCCCGTCCTCCTGATCTGGGTCTGTGCATGCGTGGGATGTGTAAGAGAACGCCCGTCCTCCTGATCTGGGTCTGTGCATGCGTGGGATGTGTAAGAGAACGCCCGTCCTCCTGATCTGGGTCTGTGCATGCGTGGGATGTGTAAGAGAACGCCCGTCCTCCTGATCAGGGTCTGTGCATGCGTGGGATGTGTAAGACAACGCCCGCCCTCCTGATCTGGGTCTGTGCATGCGTGGGATGTGTAAGAGAACGCCCGCCCTCCTGATCTGGGTCTGTGCATGCGTGGGATGTGTAAGAGAACGCCCGTCCTCCTGATCAGGGTCTGTGCATGCGTGGGATGTGTAAGAGAACGCCCGCCCTCCTGATCTGGGTCTGTGCATGCGTGGGATGTGTAAGAGAACGCCCGTCCTCCTGATCTGGGTCTGTGCATGCGTGGGATGTGTAAGAGAACGCCCGTCCTCCTGATCTGGGTCTGTGCATGCGTGGGATGTGTAAGAGAACGCCCGTCCTCCTGATCTGGGTCTGTGCATGCGTGGGATGTGTAAGAGAACGCCCGTCCTCCTGATCTGGGTCTGTGCATGCGTGGGATGTGTAAGAGAACGCCCGTCCTCCTGATCTGGGTCTGTGCATGCGTGGGATGTGTAAGAGAACGCCCGTCCTCCTGATCTGGGTCTGTGCATGCGTGGGATGTGTAAGAGAACGCCCGTCCTCCTGATCTGGGTCTGTGCATGCGTGGGATGTGTAAGAGAACGCCCGTCCTCCTGATCTGGGTCTGTGCATGCGTGGGATGTGTAAGAGAACGCCCGTCCTCCTGATCTGGGTCTGTGCATGCGTGGGATGCGTAAGAGAACGCCCGTCCTCCTGATCTGGGTCTGTGCATGCGTGGGATGTGTAAGAGAACGCCCGTCCTCCTGATCTGGGTCTGTGCATGCGTGGGATGCGTAAGAGAACGCCCGTCCTCCTGATCTGGGTCTGTGCATGCGTGGGATGCGTAAGAGAACGCCCGTCCTCCTGATCTGGGTCTGTGCATGCGTGGGATGCGTAAGAGAACGCCCGTCCTCCTGATCTGGGTCTGTGCATGCGTGGGATGCGTAAGAGAACGCCCGTCCTCCTGATCTGGGTCTGTGCATGCGTGGGATGCGTAAGAGAACGCCCGTCCTCCTGATCTGGGTCTGTGCATGCGTGGGATGTGTAAGACAACGCCCGTCCTCCTGATCAGGGTCTGTGCATGCGTGGGATGCGTAAGAGAACGCCCGTCCTCCTGATCTGGGTCTGTGCATGCGTGGGATGCGTAAGAGAACGCCCGTCCTCCTGATCTGGGTCTGTGCATGCGTGGGATGCGTAAGAGAACGCCCGTCCTCCTGATCTGGGTCTGTGCATGCGTGGGATGCGTAAGAGAACGCCCGTCCTCCTGATCTGGGTCTGTGCATGCGTGGGATGTGTAAGAGAACGCCCGTCCTCCTGATCTGGGTCTGTGCATGCGTGGGATGTGTAAGAGAACGCCCGTCCTCCTGATCTGGGTCTGTGCATGCGTGGGATGTGTAAGAGAACGCCCGTCCTCCTGATCTGGGTCTGTGCATGCGTGGGATGTGTAAGAGAACGCCCGTCCTCCTGATCTGGGTCTGTGCATGCGTGGGATGTGTAAGAGAACGCCCGTCCTCCTGATCTGGGTCTGTGCATGCGTGGGATGCGTAAGAGAACGCCCGTCCTCCTGATCTGGGTCTGTGCATGCGTGGGATGCGTAAGAGAACGCCCGTCCTCCTGATCTGGGTCTGTGCATGCGTGGGATGTGTAAGAGAACGCCCGTCCTCCTGATCTGGGTCTGTGCATGCGTGGGATGCGTAAGAGAACGCCCGTCCTCCTGATCTGGGTCTGTGCATGCGTGGGATGTGTAAGAGAACGCCCGTCCTCCTGATCTGGGTCTGTGCATGCGTGGGATGTGTAAGAGAACGCCCGTCCTCCTGATCTGGGTCTGTGCATGCGTGGGATGTGTAAGAGAACGCCCGTCCTCCTGATCTGGGTCTGTGCATGCGTGGGATGTGTAAGAGAACGCCCGTCCTCCTGATCTGGGTCTGTGCATGCGTGGGATGTGTAAGAGAACGCCCGTCCTCCTGATCTGGGTCTGTGCATGCGTGGGATGTGTAAGAGAACGCCCGTCCTCCTGATCTGGGTCTGTGCATGCGTGGGATGCGTAAGAGAACGCCCGTCCTCCTGATCTGGGTCTGTGCATGCGTGGGATGCGTAAGAGAACGCCCGTCCTCCTGATCTGGGTCTGTGCATGCGTGGGATGCGTAAGAGAACGCCCGTCCTCCTGATCTGGGTCTGTGCATGCGTGGGATGCGTAAGAGAACGCCCGTCCTCCTGATCTGGGTCTGTGCATGCGTGGGATGCGTAAGAGAACGCCCGTCCTCCTGATCTGGGTCTGTGCATGCGTGGGATGCGTAAGAGAACGCCCGTCCTCCTGATCTGGGTCTGTGCATGCGTGGGATGCGTAAGAGAACGCCCGTCCTCCTGATCTGGGTCTGTGCATGCGTGGGATGTGTAAGAGAACGCCCGTCCTCCTGATCTGGGTCTGTGCATGCGTGGGATGTGTAAGAGAACGCCCGTCCTCCTGATCTGGGTCTGTGCATGCGTGGGATGTGTAAGAGAACGCCCGTCCTCCTGATCTGGGTCTGTGCATGCGTGGGATGTGTAAGAGAACGCCCGTCCTCCTGATCTGGGTCTGTGCATGCGTGGGATGTGTAAGAGAACGCCCGTCCTCCTGATCTGGGTCTGTGCATGCGTGGGATGTGTAAGAGAACGCCCGTCCTCCTGATCTGGGTCTGTGCATGCGTGGGATGTGTAAGAGAACGCCCGCCCTCCTGATCTGGGTCTGTGCATGCGTGGGAGGTGAGAGAACGCCCGTCCTCCTGATCTGGGTCTGTGCATGCGTGGGATGTGTAAGAGAACGCCCGTCCCTCCTGATCTGGGTCTGTGCATGCGTGGGATGTGTAAGAGAACGCCCGTCCTCCTGATCAGGGTCTGTGCATGCGTGGGATGTAAGAGAACGCCCGTCCTCCTGATCTGGGTCTGTGCATGCGTGGGATGTGTAAGAGAACGCCCGTCCTCCTGATCTGGGTCTGTGCATGCGTGGGATGTGTAAGAGAACGCCCGTCCTCCTGATCTGGGTCTGTGCATGCGTGGGATGCGTAAGAGAACGCCCGTCCTCCTGATCAGGGTCTGTGCATGCGTGGGATGTGTAAGAGAACGCCCGTCCTCCTGATCTGGGTCTGTGCATGCGTGGGATGCGTAAGAGAACGCCCGTCCTCCTGATCTGGGTCTGTGCATGCGTGGGATGCGTAAGAGAACGCCCGTCCTCCTGATCTGGGTCTGTGCATGCGTGGATGTGTAAGACAACGCCCGTCCTCCTGATCTGGGTCTGTGCATGCGTGGGATGTGTAAGAGAACGCCCGTCCTCCTGATCTGGGTCTGTGCGTGCGTGGGATGTGTAAGAGAACGCCCGTCCTCCTGATCTGGGTCTGTGCATGCGTGGGATGTGTAAGAGAACGCCCGTCCTCCTGATCTGGGTCTGTGCATGCGTGATGTGTAAGAGAACGCCCGTCCTCCTGATCTGGGTCTGTGCATGCGTGGGATGTGTAAGAGAACGCCCGTCCTCCTGATCTGGGTCTGTGCATGCGTGGGATGTGTAAGAGAACGCCCGTCCTCCTGATCTGGGTCTGTGCATGCGTGGGATGTGTAAGAGAACGCCCGTCCTCCTGATCTGGGTCTGTGCATGCGTGGGATGTGTAAGAGAACGCCCGTCCTCCTGATCTGGGTCTGTGCATGCGTGGGATGTGTAAGAGAACGCCCGTCCTCCTGATCTGGGTCTGTGCATGCGTGGGATGTGTAAGAGAACGCCCGTCCTCCTGATCTGGGTCTGTGCATGCGTGGGATGTGTAAGAGAACGCCCGTCCTCCTGATCTGGGTCTGTGCATGCGTGGGATGTGTAAGAGAACGCCCGTCCTCCTGATCTGGGTCTGTGCATGCGTGGGATGTGTAAGAGAACGCCCGTCCTCCTGATCTGGGTCTGTGCATGCGTGGGATGTGTAAGAGAACGCCCGTCCTCCTGATCTGGGTCTGTGCATGCGTGGGATGTGTAAGAGAACGCCCGTCCTCCTGATCTGGGTCTGTGCATGCGTGGGATGTGTAAGAGAACGCCCGTCCTCCTGATCTGGGTCTGTGCATGCGTGGGATGTGTAAGAGAACGCCCGTCCTCCTGATCTGGGTCTGTGCATGCGTGGGATGTGTAAGAGAACGCCCGTCCTCCTGATCTGGGTCTGTGCATGCGTGGGATGTGTAAGAGAACGCCCGTCCTCCTGATCTGGGTCTGTGCATGCGTGGGATGTGTAAGAGAACGCCCGTCCTCCTGATCTGGGTCTGTGCATGCGTGGGATGTGTAAGAGAACGCCCGTCCTCCTGATCTGGGTCTGTGCATGCGTGGGATGTGTAAGAGAACGCCCGTCCTCCTGATCTGGGTCTGTGCATGCGTGGGATGTGTAAGAGAACGCCCGTCCTCCTGATCTGGGTCTGTGCATGCGTGGGATGTGTAAGAGAACGCCCGTCCTCCTGATCTGGGTCTGTGCATGCGTGGGATGTGTAAGAGAACGCCCGTCCTCCTGATCTGGGTCTGTGCATGCGTGGGATGTGTAAGAGAACGCCCGTCCTCCTGATCTGGGTCTGTGCATGCGTGGGATGTGTAAGAGAACGCCCGTCCTCCTGATCTGGGTCTGTGCATGCGTGGGATGTGTAAGAGAACGCCCGTCCTCCTGATCTGGGTCTGTGCATGCGTGGGATGTGTAAGAGAACGCCCGTCCTCCTGATCTGGGTCTGTGCATGCGTGGGATGTAAGAGAACGCCCGTCCTCCTGATCTGGGTCTGTGCATGCGTGGGATGTGTAAGAGAACGCCCGTCCTCCTGATCTGGGTCTGTGCATGCGTGGGATGTGTAAGAGAACGCCCGTCCTCCTGATCAGGGTCTGTGCATGCGTGGGATGTGTAAGAGAACGCCCGTCCTCCTGATCAGGGTCTGTGCATGCGTGGGATGTGTAAGAGAACGCCCGTCCTCCTGATCTGGGTCTGTGCATGCGTGGGATGTGTAAGAGAACGCCCGCCCTCCTGATCTGGGTCTGTGCATGCGTGGGATGTGTAAGAGAACGCCCGTCCTCCTGATCTGGGTCTGTGCATGCGTGGGATGTGTAAGAGAACGCCCGTCCTCCTGATCAGGGTCTGTGCATGCGTGGGATGTGTAAGAGAACGCCCGTCCTCCTGATCTGGGTCTGTGCATGCGTGGGATGTGTAAGAGAACGCCCGTCCTCCTGATCAGGGTCTGTGCATGCGTGGGATGTGTAAGAGAACGCCCGTCCTCCTGATCAGGGTCTGTGCATGCGTGGGATGTGTAAGAGAACGCCCGTCCTCCTGATCTGGGTCTGTGCATGCGTGGGATGTGTAAGAGAACGCCCGTCCTCCTGATCTGGGTCTGTGCATGCGTGGGATGTGTAAGAGAACGCCCGTCCTCCTGATCAGGGTCTGTGCATGCGTGGGATGTGTAAGAGAACGCCCGTCCTCCTGATCAGGGTCTGTGCATGCGTGGGATGTGTAAGAGAACGCCCGTCCTCCTGATCAGGGTCTGTGCATGCGTGGGATGCGTAAGAGAACGCCCGTCCTCCTGATCTGGGTCTGTGCATGCGTGGGATGCGTAAGAGAACGCCCGTCCTCCTGATCTGGGTCTGTGCATGCGTGGGATGCGTAAGACAACGCCCGTCCTCCTGATCTGGGTCTGTGCATGCGTGGGATGCGTAAGACAACGCCCGTCCTCCTGATCAGGGTCTGTGCATGCGTGGGATGCGTAAGAGAACGCCCGTCCTCCTGATCTGGGTCTGTGCATGCGTGGGATGCGTAAGAGAACGCCCGTCCTCCTGATCTGGGTCTGTGCATGCGTGGGATGCGTAAGAGAACGCCCGTCCTCCTGATCTGGGTCTGTGCATGCGTGGGATGTGTAAGAGAACGCCCGTCCTCCTGATCTGGGTCTGTGCATGCGTGGGATGCGTAAGAGAACGCCCGTCCTCCTGATCTGGGTCTGTGCATGCGTGGGATGCGTAAGAGAACGCCCGTCCTCCTGATCTGGGTCTGTGCATGCGTGGGATGCGTAAGAGAACGCCCGTCCTCCTGATCTGGGTCTGTGCATGCGTGGGATGCGTAAGAGAACGCCCGTCCTCCTGATCTGGGTCTGTGCATGCGTGGGATGCGTAAGAGAACGCCCGTCCTCCTGATCAGGGTCTGTGCATGCGTGGGATGCGTAAGAGAACGCCCGTCCTCCTGATCTGGGTCTGTGCATGCGTGGGATGTGTAAGAGAACGCCCGTCCTCCTGATCTGGGTCTGTGCATGCGTGGGATGTGTAAGAGAACGCCCGTCCTCCTGATCTGGGTCTGTGCATGCGTGGGATGTGTAAGAGAACGCCCGTCCTCCTGATCTGGGTCTGTGCATGCGTGGGATGCGTAAGAGAACGCCCGTCCTCCTGATCTGGGTCTGTGCATGCGTGGGATGCGTAAGAGAACGCCCGTCCTCCTGATCTGGGTCTGTGCATGCGTGGGATGCGTAAGAGAACGCCCGTCCTCCTGATCAGGGTCTGTGCATGCGTGGGATGCGTAAGACAACGCCCGTCCTCCTGATCAGGGTCTGTGCATGCGTGGGATGCGTAAGAGAACGCCCGTCCTCCTGATCTGGGTCTGTGCATGCGTGGGATGCGTAAGAGAACGCCCGTCCTCCTGATCTGGGTCTGTGCATGCGTGGGATGCGTAAGACAACGCCCGTCCTCCTGATCAGGGTCTGTGCATGCGTGGGATGCGTAAGAGAACGCCCGTCCTCCTGATCTGGGTCTGTGCATGCGTGGGATGTGTAAGAGAACGCCCGTCCTCCTGATCTGGGTCTGTGCATGCGTGGGATGCGTAAGAGAACGCCCGTCCTCCTGATCTGGGTCTGTGCATGCGTGGGATGTGTAAGAGAACGCCCGTCCTCCTGATCTGGGTCTGTGCATGCGTGGGATGTGTAAGAGAACGCCCGTCCTCCTGATCTGGGTCTGTGCATGCGTGGGATGTGTAAGAGAACGCCCGTCCTCCTGATCTGGGTCTGTGCATGCGTGGGATGCGTAAGAGAACGCCCGTCCTCCTGATCAGGGTCTGTGCATGCGTGGGATGCGTAAGAGAACGCCCGTCCTCCTGATCTGGGTCTGTGCATGCGTGGGATGCGTAAGAGAACGCCCGTCCTCCTGATCTGGGTCTGTGCATGCGTGGGATGCGTAAGAGAACGCCCGTCCTCCTGATCTGGGTCTGTGCATGCGTGGGATGTGTAAGAGAACGCCCGTCCTCCTGATCAGGGTCTGTGCATGCGTGGGATGTGTAAGAGAACGCCCGTCCTCCTGATCTGGGTCTGTGCATGCGTGGATGTGTAAGAGAACGCCCGTCCTCCTGATCTGGGTCTGTGCATGCGTGGGATGTGTAAGAGAACGCCCGTCCTCCTGATCAGGGTCTGTGCATGCGTGGGATGCGTAAGAGAACGCCCGTCCTCCTGATCTGGGTCTGTGCATGCGTGGGATGCGTAAGAGAACGCCCGTCCTCCTGATCTGGGTCTGTGCATGCGTGGGATGCGTAAGAGAACGCCCGTCCTCCTGATCTGGGTCTGTGCATGCGTGGGATGCGTAAGAGAACGCCCGTCCTCCTGATCTGGGTCTGTGCATGCGTGGGATGCGTAAGAGAACGCCCGTCCTCCTGATCTGGGTCTGTGCATGCGTGGGATGCGTAAGAGAACGCCCGTCCTCCTGATCAGGGTCTGTGCATGCGTGGGATGCGTAAGAGAACGCCCGTCCTCCTGATCTGGGTCTGTGCATGCGTGGGATGCGTAAGAGAACGCCCGTCCTCCTGATCTGGGTCTGTGCATGCGTGGGATGCGTAAGAGAACGCCCGTCCTCCTGATCTGGGTCTGTGCATGCGTGGGATGCGTAAGAGAACGCCCGTCCTCCTGATCTGGGTCTGTGCATGCGTGGGATGTGTAAGAGAACGCCCGTCCTCCTGATCTGGGTCTGTGCATGCGTGGGATGTGTAAGAGAACGCCCGTCCTCCTGATCTGGGTCTGTGCATGCGTGGGATGTGTAAGAGAACGCCCGTCCTCCTGATCTGGGTCTGTGCATGCGTGGGATGTGTAAGAGAACGCCCGTCCTCCTGATCTGGGTCTGTGCATGCGTGGGATGTGTAAGAGAACGCCCGTCCTCCTGATCTGGGTCTGTGCATGCGTGGGATGTGTAAGAGAACGCCCGTCCTCCTGATCTGGGTCTGTGCATGCGTGGGATGTGTAGGAGAACGCCCGTCCTCCTGATCTGGGTCTGTGCATGCGTGGGATGTGTAAGAGAACGCCCGTCCTCCTGATCTGGGTCTGTGCATGCGTGGGATGTGTAAGAGAACGCCCGTCCTCCTGATCAGGGTCTGTGCATGCGTGGATGTGTAAGAGAACGCCCGTCCTCCTGATCAGGGTCTGTGCATGCGTGGGATGTGTAAGAGAACGCCCGTCCTCCTGATCTGGGTCTGTGCATGCGTGGGATGTGTAAGAGAACGCCCGTCCTCCTGATCTGGGTCTGTGCATGCGTGGGATGCGTAAGAGAACGCCCGTCCTCCTGATCAGGGTCTGTGCATGCGTGGGATGCGTAAGAGAACGCCCGTCCTCCTGATCTGGGTCTGTGCATGCGTGGGATGCGTAAGAGAACGCCCGTCCTCCTGATCTGGGTCTGTGCATGCGTGGGATGCGTAAGAGAACGCCCGTCCTCCTGATCTGGGTCTGTGCATGCGTGGGATGTGTAAGAGAACGCCCGTCCTCCTGATCTGGGTCTGTGCATGCGTGGGATGTGTAAGAGAACGCCCGTCCTCCTGATCTGGGTCTGTGCATGCGTGGGATGTGTAAGAGAACGCCCGTCCTCCTGATCTGGGTCTGTGCATGCGTGGGATGTGTAAGAGAACGCCCGTCCTCCTGATCTGGGTCTGTGCATGCGTGGGATGTGTAAGAGAACGCCCGTCCTCCTGATCTGGGTCTGTGCATGCGTGGGATGTGTAAGAGAACGCCCGTCCTCCTGATCTGGGTCTGTGCATGCGTGGGATGTGTAAGAGAACGCCCGTCCTCCTGATCTGGGTCTGTGCATGCGTGGGATGTGTAAGAGAACGCCCGTCCTCCTGATCTGGGTCTGTGCATGCGTGGGATGTGTAAGAGAACGCCCGTCCTCCTGATCTGGGTCTGTGCATGCGTGGGATGTGTAAGAGAACGCCCGTCCTCCTGATCAGGGTCTGTGCATGCGTGGGATGTGTAAGAGAACGCCCGTCCTCCTGATCAGGGTCTGTGCATGCGTGGGATGTGTAAGAGAACGCCCGTCCTCCTGATCTGGGTCTGTGCATGCGTGGGATGTGTAAGAGAACGCCCGTCCTCCTGATCAGGGTCTGTGCATGCGTGGGATGTGTAAGAGAACGCCCGTCCTCCTGATCAGGGTCTGTGCATGCGTGGGATGTGTAAGAGAACGCCCGTCCTCCTGATCTGGGTCTGTGCATGCGTGGGATGTGTAAGAGAACGCCCGTCCTCCTGATCTGGGTCTGTGCATGCGTGGGATGTGTAAGAGAACGCCCGTCCTCCTGATCAGGGTCTGTGCATGCGTGGGATGCGTAAGAGAACGCCCGTCCTCCTGATCTGGGTCTGTGCATGCGTGGGATGTGTAAGAGAACGCCCGTCCTCCTGATCTGGGTCTGTGCATGCGTGGGATGTGTAAGAGAACGCCCGTCCTCCTGATCTGGGTCTGTGCATGCGTGGGATGTGTAAGAGAACGCCCGTCCTCCTGATCTGGGTCTGTGCATGCGTGGGATGTGTAAGAGAACGCCCGTCCTCCTGATCAGGGTCTGTGCATGCGTGGGATGTGTAAGAGAACGCCCGTCCTCCTGATCTGGGTCTGTGCATGCGTGGGATGTGTAAGAGAACGCCCGTCCTCCTGATCTGGGTCTGTGCATGCGTGGGATGTGTAAGAGAACGCCCGTCCTCCTGATCTGGGTCTGTGCATGCGTGGGATGTGTAAGAGAACGCCCGTCCTCCTGATCTGGGTCTGTGCATGCGTGGGATGTGTAAGAGAACGCCCGTCCTCCTGATCTGGGTCTGTGCATGCGTGGGATGTGTAAGAGAACGCCCGTCCTCCTGATCTGGGTCTGTGCATGCGTGGGATGTGTAAGAGAACGCCCGTCCTCCTGATCTGGGTCTGTGCATGCGTGGGATGTGTAAGAGAACGCCCGTCCTCCTGATCTGGGTCTGTGCATGCGTGGGATGTGTAAGAGAACGCCCGTCCTCCTGATCTGGGTCTGTGCATGCGTGGGATGTGTAAGAGAACGCCCGTCCTCCTGATCTGGGTCTGTGCATGCGTGGGATGTGTAAGAGAACGCCCGTCCTCCTGATCAGGGTCTGTGCATGCGTGGGATGTGTAAGAGAACGCCCGTCCTCCTGATCAGGGTCTGTGCATGCGTGGGATGTGTAAGAGAACGCCCGTCCTCCTGATCAGGGTCTGTGCATGCGTGGGATGTGTAAGAGAACGCCCGTCCTCCTGATCTGGGTCTGTGCATGCGTGGGATGTGTAAGAGAACGCCCGTCCTCCTGATCTGGGTCTGTGCATGCGTGGGATGTGTAAGAGAACGCCCGTCCTCCTGATCAGGGTCTGTGCATGCGTGGGATGTGTAAGAGAACGCCCGTCCTCCTGATCTGGGTCTGTGCATGCGTGGGATGTGTAAGAGAACGCCCGTCCTCCTGATCAGGGTCTGTGCATGCGTGGGATGTGTAAGAGAACGCCCGTCCTCCTGATCAGGGTCTGTGCATGCGTGGGATGTGTAAGAGAACGCCCGTCCTCCTGATCTGGGTCTGTGCATGCGTGGGATGTGTAAGAGAACGCCCGTCCTCCTGATCTGGGTCTGTGCATGCGTGGGATGTGTAAGAGAACGCCCGTCCTCCTGATCAGGGTCTGTGCATGCGTGGGATGTGTAAGAGAACGCCCGTCCTCCTGATCAGGGTCTGTGCATGCGTGGGATGCGTAAGAGAACGCCCGTCCTCCTGATCAGGGTCTGTGCATGCGTGGGATGCGTAAGAGAACGCCCGTCCTCCTGATCTGGGTCTGTGCATGCGTGGGATGCGTAAGAGAACGCCCGTCCTCCTGATCTGGGTCTGTGCATGCGTGGGATGCGTAAGAGAACGCCCGTCCTCCTGATCTGGGTCTGTGCATGCGTGGGATGCGTAAGAGAACGCCCGTCCTCCTGATCTGGGTCTGTGCATGCGTGGGATGCGTAAGAGAACGCCCGTCCTCCTGATCTGGGTCTGTGCATGCGTGGGATGCGTAAGAGAACGCCCGTCCTCCTGATCTGGGTCTGTGCATGCGTGGGATGCGTAAGAGAACGCCCGTCCTCCTGATCTGGGTCTGTGCATGCGTGGGATGTGTAAGAGAACGCCCGTCCTCCTGATCTGGGTCTGTGCATGCGTGGGATGCGTAAGAGAACGCCCGTCCTCCTGATCTGGGTCTGTGCATGCGTGGGATGCGTAAGAGAACGCCCGTCCTCCTGATCTGGGTCTGTGCATGCGTGGGATGTGTAAGAGAACGCCCGTCCTCCTGATCTGGGTCTGTGCATGCGTGGGATGTGTAAGAGAACGCCCGTCCTCCTGATCTGGGTCTGTGCATGCGTGGGATGCGTAAGAGAACGCCCGCCCTCCTGATCTGGGTCTGTGCATGCGTGGGATGTGTAAGAGAACGCCCGTCCTCCTGATCTGGGTCTGTGCATGCGTGGGATGTGTAAGAGAACGCCCGTCCTCCTGATCTGGGTCTGTGCATGCGTGGGATGTGTAAGAGAACGCCCGCCCTCCTGATCTGGGTCTGTGCATGCGTGGGATGCGTAAGAGAACGCCCGTCCTCCTGATCTGGGTCTGTGCATGCGTGGGATGTGTAAGAGAACGCCCGTCCTCCTGATCTGGGTCTGTGCATGCGTGGGATGCGTAAGAGAACGCCCGTCCTCCTGATCTGGGTCTGTGCATGCGTGGGATGTGTAAGAGAACGCCCGTCCTCCTGATCTGGGTCTGTGCATGCGTGGGATGTGTAAGAGAACGCCCGTCCTCCTGATCTGGGTCTGTGCATGCGTGGGATGTGTAAGAGAACGCCCGTCCTCCTGATCTGGGTCTGTGCATGCGTGGGATGTGTAGAGAACGCCCGTCCTCCTGATCTGGGTCTGTGCATGCGTGGGATGTGTAAGAGAACGCCCGTCCTCCTGATCTGGGTCTGTGCATGCGTGGGATGTGTGAGAGAACGCCCGTCCTCCTGATCTGGGTCTGTGCATGCGTGGGATGTGTAAGAGAACGCCCGTCCTCCTGATCTGGGTCTGTGCATGCGTGGGATGTGTAAGAGAACGCCCGTCCTCCTGATCAGGGTCTGTGCATGCGTGGGATGTGTAAGAGAACGCCCGTCCTCCTGATCTGGGTCTGTGCATGCGTGGGATGTGTAAGAGAACGCCCGTCCTCCCTGATCTGGGTCTGTGCATGCGTGGGATGTGTAAGAGAACGCCCGTCCTCCTGATCAGGGTCTGTGCATGCGTGGGATGTGTAAGAGAACGCCCGTCCTCCTGATCTGGGTCTGTGCATGCGTGGGATGTGTAAGAGAACGCCCGTCCTCCTGATCAGGGTCTGTGCATGCGTGGGATGTGTAAGAGAACGCCCGTCCTCCTGATCTGGGTCTGTGCATGCGTGGGATGTGTAAGAGAACGCCCGTCCTCCTGATCTGGGTCTGTGCATGCGTGGGATGTGTAAGAGAACGCCCGTCCTCCTGATCTGGGTCTGTGCATGCGTGGGATGTGTAAGAGAACGCCCGTCCTCCTGATCAGGGTCTGTGCATGCGTGGGATGTGTAAGAGAACGCCCGTCCTCCTGATCTAGGGTCTGTGCATGCGTGGGATGTGTAAGAGAACGCCCGTCCTCCTGATCTGGGTCTGTGCATGCGTGGGATGTGTAAGAGAACGCCCGTCCTCCTGATCTGGGTCTGTGCATGCGTGGGATGCGTAAGAGAACGCCCGTCCTCCTGATCAGGGTCTGTGCATGCGTGGGATGCGTAAGAGAACGCCCGTCCTCCTGATCTGGGTCTGTGCATGCGTGGGATGCGTAAGAGAACGCCCGTCCTCCTGATCTGGGTCTGTGCATGCGTGGGATGCGTAAGAGAACGCCCGTCCTCCTGATCTGGGTCTGTGCATGCGTGGGATGCGTAAGACAACGCCCGTCCTCCTGATCTGGGTCTGTGCATGCGTGGGATGTGTAAGAGAACGCCCGTCCTCCTGATCTGGGTCTGTGCATGCGTGGGATGTGTAAGAGAACGCCCGTCCTCCTGATCTGGGTCTGTGCATGCGTGGGATGTGTAAGAGAACGCCCGTCCTCCTGATCTGGGTCTGTGCATGCGTGGGATGTGTAAGAGAACGCCCGTCCTCCTGATCTGGGTCTGTGCATGCGTGGGATGTGTAAGAGAACGCCCGTCCTCCTGATCTGGGTCTGTGCATGCGTGGGATGTGTAAGAGAACGCCCGTCCTCCTGATCTGGGTCTGTGCATGCGTGGGATGTGTAAGAGAACGCCCGTCCTCCTGATCTGGGTCTGTGCATGCGTGGGATGTGTAAGAGAACGCCCGTCCTCCTGATCTGGGTCTGTGCATGCGTGGGATGTGTAAGAGAACGCCCGTCCTCCTGATCTGGGTCTGTGCATGCGTGGGATGTGTAAGAGAACGCCCGTCCTCCTGATCAGGGTCTGTGCATGCGTGGGATGTGTAAGAGAACGCCCGTCCTCCTGATCTGGGTCTGTGCATGCGTGGGATGTGTAAGAGAACGCCCGTCCTCCTGATCTGGGTCTGTGCATGCGTGGGATGTGTAAGAGAACGCCCGTCCTCCTGATCTGGGTCTGTGCATGCGTGGGATGTAAGAGAACGCCCGTCCTCCTGATCTGGGTCTGTGCATGCGTGGGATGTGTAAGAGAACGCCCGTCCTCCTGATCTGGGTCTGTGCATGCGTGGGATGTGTAAGAGAACGCCCGTCCTCCTGATCTGGGTCTGTGCATGCGTGGGATGTGTAAGAGAACGCCCGTCCTCCTGATCAGGGTCTGTGCATGCGTGGGATGTGTAAGAGAACGCCCGTCCTCCTGATCTGGGTCTGTGCATGCGTGGGATGTGTAAGAGAACGCCCGTCCTCCTGATCTGGGTCTGTGCATGCGTGGGATGTGTAAGAGAACGCCCGTCCTCCTGATCTGGGTCTGTGCATGCGTGGGATGTGTAAGAGAACGCCCGTCCTCCTGATCTGGGTCTGTGCATGCGTGGGATGTGTAAGAGAACGCCCGTCCTCCTGATCTGGGTCTGTGCATGCGTGGGATGTGTAAGAGAACGCCCGTCCTCCTGATCTGGGTCTGTGCATGCGTGGGATGTGTAAGAGAACGCCCGTCCTCCTGATCTGGGTCTGTGCATGCGTGGGATGCGTAAGAGAACGCCCGTCCTCCTGATCTGGGTCTGTGCATGCGTGGGATGTGTAAGAGAACGCCCGTCCTCCTGATCTGGGTCTGTGCATGCGTGGGATGTGTAAGAGAACGCCCGTCCTCCTGATCTGGGTCTGTGCATGCGTGGGATGTGTAAGAGAACGCCCGTCCTCCTGATCTGGGTCTGTGCATGCGTGGGATGTGTAAGAGAACGCCCGTCCTCCTGATCTGGGTCTGTGCATGCGTGGGATGTGTAAGAGAACGCCCGTCCTCCTGATCTGGGTCTGTGCATGCGTGGGATGTGTAAGAGAACGCCCGTCCTCCTGATCTGGGTCTGTGCATGCGTGGGATGTGTAAGAGAACGCCCGTCCTCCTGATCAGGGTCTGTGCATGCGTGGGATTTGTAAGACAACGCCCGTCCTCCTGATCAGGGTCTGTGCATGCGTGGGATGTGTAAGAGAACGCCCGTCCTCCTGATCTGGGTCTGTGCATGCGTGGGATGTGTAAGAGAACGCCCGTCCTCCTGATCTGGGTCTGTGCATGCGTGGGATGTGTAAGAGAACGCCCGTCCTCCTGATCTGGGTCTGTGCATGCGTGGGATGTGTAAGAGAACGCCCGTCCTCCTGATCAGGGTCTGTGCATGCGTGGGATGTGTAAGAGAACGCCCGTCCTCCTGATCTGGGTCTGTGCATGCGTGGGATGTGTAAGAGAACGCCCGTCCTCCTGATCAGGGTCTGTGCATGCGTGGGATGTGTAAGAGAACGCCCGTCCTCCTGATCAGGGTCTGTGCATGCGTGGGATGTGTAAGAGAACGCCCGTCCTCCTGATCAGGGTCTGTGCATGCGTGGGATGTGTAAGAGAACGCCCGTCCTCCTGATCTGGGTCTGTGCATGCGTGGGATGTGTAAGAGAACGCCCGTCCTCCTGATCAGGGTCTGTGCATGCGTGGGATGTGTAAGAGAACGCCCGTCCTCCTGATCAGGGTCTGTGCATGCGTGGGATGTGTAAGAGAACGCCCGTCCTCCTGATCAGGGTCTGTGCATGCGTGGGATGCGTAAGAGAACGCCCGTCCTCCTGATCTGGGTCTGTGCATGCGTGGGATGCGTAAGAGAACGCCCGTCCTCCTGATCTGGGTCTGTGCATGCGTGGGATGCGTAAGAGAACGCCCGTCCTCCTGATCTGGGTCTGTGCATGCGTGGGATGCGTAAGAGAACGCCCGTCCTCCTGATCTGGGTCTGTGCATGCGTGGGATGCGTAAGAGAACGCCCGTCCTCCTGATCTGGGTCTGTGCATGCGTGGGATGCGTAAGAGAACGCCCGTCCTCCTGATCTGGGTCTGTGCATGCGTGGATGCGTAAGAGAACGCCCGTCCTCCTGATCTGGGTCTGTGCATGCGTGGGATGTGTAAGAGAACGCCCGTCCTCCTGATCTGGGTCTGTGCATGCGTGGGATGCGTAAGAGAACGCCCGTCCTCCTGATCTGGGTCTGTGCATGCGTGGGATGCGTAAGAGAACGCCCGTCCTCCTGATCTGGGTCTGTGCATGCGTGGGATGCGTAAGAGAACGCCCGTCCTCCTGATCTGGGTCTGTGCATGCGTGGGATGCGTAAGAGAACGCCCGTCCTCCTGATCTGGGTCTGTGCATGCGTGGGATGCGTAAGAGAACGCCCGTCCTCCTGATCAGGGTCTGTGCATGCGTGGGATGTGTAAGAGAACGCCCGTCCTCCTGATCTGGGTCTGTGCATGCGTGGGATGTGTAAGAGAACGCCCGTCCTCCTGATCTGGGTCTGTGCATGCGTGGGATGTGTAAGAGAACGCCCGTCCTCCTGATCTGGGTCTGTGCATGCGTGGGATGTGTAAGAGAACGCCCGTCCTCCTGATCTGGGTCTGTGCATGCGTGGGATGCGTAAGAGAACGCCCGTCCTCCTGATCTGGGTCTGTGCATGCGTGGGATGCGTAAGAGAACGCCCGTCCTCCTGATCTGGGTCTGTGCATGCGTGGGATGCGTAGAGAACGCCCGTCCTCCTGATCTGGGTCTGTGCATGCGTGGGATGTGTAAGAGAACGCCCGTCCTCCTGATCTGGGTCTGTGCATGCGT
Source organism: Calotriton arnoldi (assembly GCA_963921515.1). Taxonomy (NCBI): domain Eukaryota; kingdom Metazoa; phylum Chordata; class Amphibia; order Caudata; family Salamandridae; genus Calotriton; species Calotriton arnoldi. Next base: position 219,704 of record CAWUFW010017744.1, on the reverse strand, counting down.
GGGATGTGTAAGACAACGCCCGTCCTCCTGATCAGGGTCTGTGCATGCGTGGGATGTGAAGAGAACGCCCGTCCTCCTGATCTGGGTCTGTGCATGCGTGGGATGTGTAAGAGAACGCCCGTCCTCCTGATCTGGGTCTGTGCATGCGTGGGATGTGTAAGACAACGCCTGGCCCTCCTGATCTGGGTCTGTGCATGCGTGGGATGTAAGACAACGCCCGTCCTCCTGATCAGGGTCTGTGCATGCGTGGGATGTGTAAGAGAACGCCCGTCCTCCTGATCTGGGTCTGTGCATGCGTGGGATGTGTAAGAGAACGCCCGTCCTCCTGATCTGGGTCTGTGCATGCGTGGGATGTGTAAGAGAACGCCCGTCCCTCCTGATCTGGGTCTGTGCATGCGTGGGATGTGTAAGAGAACGCCCGTCCTCCTGATCTGGGTCTGTGCATGCGTGGGATGTGTAAGAGAACGCCCGTCCTCCTGATCTGGGTCTGTGCATGCGTGGGATGTGTAAGAGAACGCCCGTCCTCCTGATCAGGGTCTGTGCATGCGTGGGATGTGTAAGAGAACGCCCGTCCTCCTGATCTGGGTCTGTGCATGCGTGGGATGCGTAAGAGAACGCCCGTCCTCCTGATCTGGGTCTGTGCATGCGTGGGATGTGTAAGAGAACGCCCGTCCTCCTGATCTGGGTCTGTGCATGCGTGGGATGTGTAAGAGAACGCCCGTCCTCCTGATCTGGGTCTGTGCATGCGTGGGATGTGTAAGAGAACGCCCGTCCTCCTGATCTGGGTCTGTGCATGCGTGGGATGCGTAAGAGAACGCCCGTCCTCCTGATCAGGGTCTGTGCATGCGTGGGATGCGTAAGAGAACGCCCGTCCTCCTGATCAGGGTCTGTGCATGCGTGGGATGCGTAAGAGAACGCCCGTCCTCCTGATCTGGGTCTGTGCATGCGTGGGATGCGTAAGAGAACGCCCGTCCTCCTGATCTGGGTCTGTGCATGCGTGGGATGCGTGAGAGAACGCCCGTCCTCCTGATCTGGGTCTGTGCATGCGTGGGATGCGTAAGAGAACGCCCGTCCTCCTGATCTGGGTCTGTGCATGCGTGGGATGTGTAAGAGAACGCCCGTCCTCCTGATCTGGGTCTGTGCATGCGTGGGATGTGTAAGAGAACGCCCGTCCTCCTGATCTGGGTCTGTGCATGCGTGGGATGTGTAAGAGAACGCCCGTCCTCCTGATCTGGGTCTGTGCATGCGTGGGATGTGTAAGAGAACGCCCGTCCTCCTGATCTGGGTCTGTGCATGCGTGGGATGTGTAAGAGAACGCCCGTCCTCCTGATCTGGGTCTGTGCATGCGTGGGATGCGTAAGAGAACGCCCGTCCTCCTGATCTGGGTCTGTGCATGCGTGGGATGTGTAAGAGAACGCCCGTCCTCCTGATCTGGGTCTGTGCATGCGTGGGATGCGTAAGAGAACGCCCGTCCTCCTGATCTGGGTCTGTGCATGCGTGGGATGCGTAAGAGAACGCCCGGTCCTCCTGATCAGGGTCTGTGCATGCGTGGGATGTGTAAGAGAACGCCCGCCCTCCTGATCTGGGTCTGTGCATGCGTGGGATGTGTAAGAGAACGCCCGTCCTCCTGATCAGGGTCTGTGCATGCGTGGGATGCGTAAGAGAACGCCCGTCCTCCTGATCTGGGTCTGTGCATGCGTGGGATGTGTAAGAGAACGCCCGTCCTCCTGATCTGGGTCTGTGCATGCGTGGGATGTGTAAGAGAACGCCCGTCCTCCTGATCAGGGTCTGTGCATGCGTGGGATGCGTAAGAGAACGCCCGTCCTCCTGATCTGGGTCTGTGCATGCGTGGGATGTGTAAGAGAACGCCCGTCCTCCTGATCTGGGTCTGTGCATGCGTGGGATGTGAAGAGAACGCCCGTCCTCCTGATCTGGGTCTGTGCATGCGTGGGATGCGTAAGAGAACGCCCGTCCTCCTGATCTGGGTCTGTGCATGCGTGGGATGCGTAAGAGAACGCCCGTCCTCCTGATCTGGGTCTGTGCATGCGTGGGATGCGTAAGAGAACGCCCGTCCTCCTGATCTGGGTCTGTGCATGCGTGGGATGTGTAAGAGAACGCCCGTCCTCCTGATCTGGGTCTGTGCATGCGTGGGATGTGTAAGAGAACGCCCGTCCTCCTGATCTGGGTCTGTGCATGCGTGGGATGTGTAAGAGAACGCCCGTCCTCCTGATCTGGGTCTGTGCATGCGTGGGATGTGTAAGAGAACGCCCGTCCTCCTGATCAGGGTCTGTGCATGCGTGGGATGTGTAAGAGAACGCCCGTCCTCCTGATCTGGGTCTGTGCATGCGTGGGATGTGTAAGAGAACGCCCGTCCTCCTGATCTGGGTCTGTGCATGCGTGGGATGCGTAAGAGAACGCCCGTCCTCCTGATCTGGGTCTGTGCATGCGTGGGATGTGTAAGAGAACGCCCGTCCTCCTGATCTGGGTCTGTGCATGCGTGGGATGCGTAAGAGAACGCCCGTCCTCCTGATCTGGGTCTGTGCATGCGTGGGATGTGTAAGAGAACGCCCGTCCTCCTGATCTGGGTCTGTGCATGCGTGGGATGCGTAAGAGAACGCCCGTCCTCCTGATCTGGGTCTGTGCATGCGTGGGATGTGTAAGAGAACGCCCGTCCTCCTGATCTGGGTCTGTGCATGCGTGGGATGCGTAAGAGAACGCCCGTCCTCCTGATCTGGGTCTGTGCATGCGTGGGATGTGTAAGAGAACGCCCGTCCTCCTGATCTGGGTCTGTGCATGCGTGGGATGTGTAAGAGAACGCCCGTCCTCCTGATCTGGGTCTGTGCATGCGTGGGATGTGTAAGAGAACGCCCGTCCTCCTGATCTGGGTCTGTGCATGCGTGGGATGTGTAAGAGAACGCCCGTCCTCCTGATCTGGGTCTGTGCATGCGTGGGATGTGTAAGAGAACGCCCGTCCTCCTGATCTGGGTCTGTGCATGCGTGGGATGTGTAAGAGAACGCCCGTCCTCCTGATCTGGGTCTGTGCATGCGTGGGATGTGTAAGAGAACGCCCGTCCTCCTGATCTGGGTCTGTGCATGCGTGGGATGTGTAAGAGAACGCCCGTCCTCCTGATCTGGGTCTGTGCATGCGTGGGATGTGTAAGAGAACGCCCGTCCTCCTGATCTGGGTCTGTGCATGCGTGGGATGCGTAAGAGAACGCCCGTCCTCCTGATCTGGGTCTGTGCATGCGTGGGATGTGTAAGAGAACGCCCGTCCTCCTGATCTGGGTCTGTGCATGCGTGGGATGTAAGAGAACGCCTGTCCTCCTGATCTGGGTCTGTGCATGCGTGGGATGTGTAAGAGAACGCCCGTCCTCCTGATCTGGGTCTGTGCATGCGTGGGATGTGTAAGAGAACGCCCGTCCTCCTGATCTGGGTCTGTGCATGCGTGGGATGCGTAAGAGAACGCCCGTCCTCCTGATCTGGGTCTGTGCATGCGTGGGATGTGTAAGAGAACGCCCGTCCTCCTGATCTGGGTCTGTGCATGCGTGGGATGTGTAGAGAACGCCCGTCCTCCTGATCTGGGTCTGTGCATGCGTGGGATGTGTAAGAGAACGCCCGTCCTCCTGATCTGGGTCTGTGCATGCGTGGGATGTGTAAGAGAACGCCCGTCCTCCTGATCTGGGTCTGTGCATGCGTGGGATGCGTAAGAGAACGCCCGTCCTCCTGATCAGGGTCTGTGCATGCGTGGGATGTGTAAGAGAACGCCCGTCCTCCTGATCTGGGTCTGTGCATGCGTGGGATCGTAAGAAGAACGCCCGTCCTCCTGATCTGGGTCTGTGCATGCGTGATGTGTAAGAGAACGCCCGCCCTCCTGATCTGGGTCTGTGCATGCGTGGGATGTGTAAGAGAACGCCCGTCCTCCTGATCTGGGTCTGTGCATGCGTGGGATGGTAAGAGAACGCCCGCCCTCCTGATCTGGGTCTGTGCATGCGTGATGTGTAAGAGAACGCCCGGTCCTCCTGATCTGGGTCTGTGCATGCGTGGGATGTGTAAGAGAACGCCCGTCCTCCTGATCTAGGGTCTGTGCATGCGTGGGATGTGTAAGACAACGCCCGTCCTCCTGATCTGGGTCTGTGCATGCGTGGGATGTGTAAGAGAACGCCCGTCCTCCTGATCTGGGTCTGTGCATGCGTGGGATGTGTAAGAGAACGCCCGTCCTCCTGATCAGGGTCTGTGCATGCGTGGGATGTGTAAGAGAACGCCTCGTCCTCCTGATCTGGGTCTGTGCATGCGTGGGATGTGTAAGAGAACGCCCGTCCTCCTGATCAGGGTCTGTGCATGCGTGGGATGTGTAAGAGAACGCCCGTCCTCCTGATCTGGGTCTGTGCATGCGTGGGATGCGTAAGAGAACGCCCGTCCTCCTGATCTGGGTCTGTGCATGCGTGGGATGCGTAAGAGAACGCCCGTCCTCCTGATCTGGGTCTGTGCATGCGTGGGATGCGTAAGAGCAACGCCGTCCTCCTGATCTGGGTCTGTGCATGCGTGGGATGTGTAAGAGAACGCCCGTCCTCCTGATCTGGAGTCTGTGCATGCGTGGGATGTGTAAGAGAACGCCCGTCCTCCTGATCTGGGTCTGTGCATGCGTGGGATGTGTAAGAGAACGCCCGTCCTCCTGATCTGGGTCTGTGCATGCGTGGGATGTGTAAGAGAACGCCCGTCCTCCTGATCAGGGTCTGTGCATGCGTGGGATGTGTAAGAGAACGCCCGTCCTCCTGATCTGGGTCTGTGCATGCGTGGGATGTGTAAGAGAACGCCCGTCCTCCTGATCTGGGTCTGTGCATGCGTGGGATGTGTAAGAGAACGCCCGTCCTCCTGATCTGGGTCTGTGCATGCGTGGATGTGTAAGAGAACGCCCGTCCTCCTGATCTGGGTCTGGCATGCGTGGATGGTAAGAGAACGCCCGTCCTCCTGATCTGGGCTCAGTAGTGCAGTGCTGTGGGATGCGTAAGAGAACGCCCGTCCTCCTGATCTGGGTCTGTGCATGCGTGGGATGCGTAAGAGAACGCCCGTCCTCCTGATCTGGGTCTGTGCATGCGTGGGATGCGTAAGAGAACGCCCGTCCTCCTGATCTGGGTCTGTGCATGCGTGGGATGCGTAAGAGAACGCCCGTCCCTCCTGATCTGGGTCTGTGCATGCGTGGGATGCGTGAAGACAACGCCCGGCCCTCCTGATCTGGGTCTGTGCATGCGTGATGTGTGAGACAACGCCCGTCCTCCTGATCTGGTCTGTGCATGCGTGATGCGTAAGAGAATCGCCCAGCCTCTGATCAGGCCTGGGCGCGTGAACGTAAGAGAACGCCCGCCCTCCTGATCTGGGTCTGTGCATGCGTGGGATGCGTAAGAGAACGCCCGCCGCTCCTGATCTGGGTCTGTGCATGCGTGGGATGCGTAAGAGAACGCCCGCCCTCCTGGATCTGGGTCTGTGCATGCGTGATGTGTAAGAGAACGCCCGTCCTCCTGATCTGGGCCTGTGCATGCGTGGGATGTGTGAGAGAACGCCCGCCGGCTCCTGATCTGCAGGCCTGTGCATGCATGTGTGAGGCAGAGAACGCCCGCCTCTCCTGATCTGGGGTCTGTGCATGCGTGATGTGTAAGAGAACGCCCGTCCCTCCTGATCTGGGTCTGTGCATGCGTGGGATGTGTAGGAGAACGCCCGTCCTCCTGATCTGGGTCTGTGCATGCGTGGGATGCAGTACGCGAAGTCGCAACCCGTCCTCCTGATCAGGGTCTGTGCATGCGTGATGTGCAAGAGAACGCCCGCCCTCCTGATCTGGGTCTGTGCATGCGTGGGATGCGTAAGAGAACGCCCGTCCTCCTGATCAGGGTCTGTGCATGCGTGATGTGTAAGAGAACGTCCCGCCCTCCTGATCAGGGTCTGTGCATGCGTGGATGTGTAAGAGAACGCCCGTCCTCCTGATCAGGGTCTGTGCATGCGTGGGATGTGTAAGGAGAACGCCCGTCCTCCTGATCTGGGTCTGTGCATGCGTGGGATGCGAAGAGAACGCCCGTCCTCCTGATCAGGGTCTGTGCATGCGTGGGATGCGTAAGAGAACGCCCGTCCTCCTGATCTGGGTCTGTGCATGCGTGGGATGCGTGAAGAGAACGCCCGTCCTCCTGATCTGGGTCAGTGCTGCGTGGATGTGCTGTAGTAGGAGGCCCTGCGGGATGGAGGTGTCCGGGTGGTTGGTGGAAGGAGACAGCAACCATTCAGGTAGTGGTAGCTGCTGGGTAGGCAACCTTAATGTGAGGAGCTGAAATGAGTGTGTCAGGCACGCGCGGAACAGTGAGCTCCCTGAGGTGTGTGTGATGAGTTCTGTGTGGGAGGCTGAGGATGAGTCTGGCTGCTGAGTTCTTTAGTCTTCTAGTGAGGTGCTTATGACTGGCGCATACAGGGTGGTCATGTACCAACTTCCCAGACTCAAAACAGCACAGCTGTTCTAGTGTTGTCAGAGCCATTTGAAATGATCTTCCCGTGGTGTGGAAGCAGGCTGCGCTGACCTGTGCTGTCATGCCACGCGAGCAGTTGATATTGGTCCTGGCAAGGGTGGTGTGGGTCCGACTCTTCACGCGGCCACCAGTTGGAGTCCCTGGTGAGGCATTCTTGCTGAAGATCACTACTTCTGTTTTGTCTGTGTTGAGCTTGAGACAGTTGACTTTCACACTGTTTAGCGACTTTGGTCATGCAGGTGATTGTTTGTAATGGAATGTGGAAGTTTCAAGCTTGTACATTTTTTTTATTGACTGCAAACTAATTGTGTTTCCTATGTCAGCACGGTTGGGTTGTAGACAACTGTTCATAATTTTCAATAAAAAATATTTAACCCTAAACAGATAACTGCATTGATGGTATGAACATAAGTAGCTGTATCAGACGGCCTAATTCAGTACTCCAAAGTTACGACAACTGAACCAAAGCACTGATGGCATGCAAGAGAAGTGCAGAAAGAAGCAAGAGAGGTGCAGAAAGAAGTGAGGTGCAGAAAGAGGCAAGAAAGGTGCAGAAAAGGCAAGAGAAGTGCAGAAAGAGGAAGAAATGTGCAGAAAGCGGCAAGAGAGGTACAGAAAGAAGCAAGAGAGGCACAGAAAGAAGCAAGATAGGTTCAGAAAGAAGCAAGAGAGATGCAGAAAGAGGACAAAAGGTACAGAAAGAAGAAGAAAGGTGAAGAAAGAAGCAAGAGAGGTGCAGAAAGAGGCACGAGAGGTACAGAAAGAAGCAAGAGAGGTGCAGAAAGAAGCAAGAGAGGTACAGAATATGCAAGAGAAGTTCAGAAAGAACCAAGAGAGGTGCAGAAAGAGGGAGAAATGTGCAGAAAGAGGCAAGAGAAGTGCAGAAAGAGGCAAGAGATGTATAGAAAGAGGCAATAGAAGTGCAGAAAGAAGCAAGAGAGGTGCATAAAGAAGTAAGAGAGGTGCAGAAAAAGGAAGAAAGGTGCAGAAAGAAGCAAGAGAAGTGCAGAAAGAAGCAAGTGAGGTGCAGAAAGAAGAAAGAGAAGTGATGAAAGAGGCAAGAGAGGTGCAGAAAGAAGTAAGAGAGGTACAGAAAGAAGCAAGAGAGGTGCAGAAAGAAGCAAGAGAGGTGCAAAAGAGGCAAGAGAAGTGCAGAAAGAGGCAAGAGATGTGCAGAACGAAGCAAGAGAGGTACAGAAAGAGCAAGAGAACTGCAGAAAGAAGTGAGAGAACTGCAGAAAGAAGAATAAAGGTGCAGGAAGAGGAAGAAAGGTACAGAAAGGGGAACAAAGGCACAGAAAGAAGCAATAGAACTGCAGAAAGAAGCAAGAGAACTGGAGAAAGAAGCAAGAGAGGTGCAGAAAGAAGCAAGAGAGGTACAGAAAGAAGAGAGTGAGGTGCAGAAAGAGGCAAGAGAGTTGTAGAAAGAGGCAAGAGAGGTGCATAAAGAATCAAGAGGTGCAGAAAGAACCCAGTGGGGTGCAGAAAGAGGCAAGAGAGGTGCAGAAAGAGGCAAGAGAGGTGCAGAAAGATGAAGAAAGGTGCCAAAAGAGGAAGAAAGGTGTAGAAAGAAGCAAGTGAGGAGCAGAAAGAAGCAAGAAAGGTGCAGAAAGACAGAAGAGAAGTGCAGAAAGAAGCAAGAGAAGTGCAGAAAGAGGCAAGAGAAGTGCAGGAAGAGGCAAGAGAAGTGCAGGAAGAGGAAGAAAGGTGCAGAAAAAGCAAGAAAGGTGCAGAAAGAAGCAAGAGAAGTGCAGAAATAGGCAAGAGAAGTGTAGAAAGAGGCAAGAGAAGTGCAGGAAGAGGCAAGAGAAGTGAAGGAAGAGGAAGAAAGGTGCAGAAGAAAGCAAGTAAGGTGTAGAAAGAAGCAAGAGAAGTGCAGAAATAGGCAAGAGAAGTGTAGAAAGTAGCAAGAGAGGTGCTGGAAGAAAAGAGTGAGGTGCAGAAAGAGGCAAGAGAGGTGCAGAAATAGGCAGGAGAGGTGCAGAAAGAAGCAACTGAGGTTCAGAAAGAGGCTAGAGTGGTGCAGAAAGAGGATAGAGAGGTGCAGAAAGAGGCAAGAGAGGTGCAGAAAGAGGCAAGAGTGGTGCAAAAAGAGGCAAGAGAGGTTCAGAAAGAGGCAAGAGAAGTGCAGAAAGAGGAAGAAAGGTGGCAAAACAGGAAGAAAGGTGCAGAAAGAGGAAGAAAGTCGCAGAAAGAGGAAGAAAGGTACGGAAAGAAGCAACAGAAGTGCAGAAAGAAGCAAGAGAGTTGCAGAAATAAGCAAGAGAGGTATTGAAAGAGGAGAGTGGGGTGCAGAAAGAGGCAAGTGAGGTACAGAAAGAGGCAGGAGAGATGCAGAAAGAAGCAAATGAGGTTCAGAAAGAGGACGAAAGGTACAGAAAGAAGAAGAAAGGTGAAGAAAGAAGCAAGAGAGGTGCAGAAAGAAGCAAGAGAGGTACAGAAAGAGACAAGAGAGGTGCAGAAAGAAGCAAGAGAGGTGCAGAAAAAAGCAAGAGAGGTACAGAAAGAGGCAAGAGAAGTGCAGAAAGAAGCACGGGAGGTGCAGAAAGAGGAAGACATGTGCAGAAAGAGGCAAGAGAAGTACAGAAAGAGGCAAGAGGTGTACAGAAAGAGGCAATGGAAGTGCAGAAAGAAGCAAGAGAGGTGCATAAAGAAGCAAGAGAGGTGCAGAAAAAGGAAGAAAGGTGCAGAAAGATGCAAGAGAAGTGCAGAAAGAGGAAGAAAGGTGAAGAAAGAAGCAACAGAAGTACAGAAAGAGGCAAGATAAGTACAGAAGGAGGCAGAAAGAGGAAGAAAGAACCAAGAAAAATACAGAAAGAGGCAAGAGAGGTGCAGAAAGAAGCAAGAGAAGTGCATAAAGAAGCAAGTGAGGTGCAGAAAGAAGAAAGAGAAGTGATGAAAGAGGCAAGAGAGGTGCAGAAAGAAGCAAGAGAGGTACAGAAAGAGGCAAGCGAAGTGCAGAAAGAAGCAAGAGAGGTACAGAAAGAAGGGAGAGAACTGCAGAAAGAAGAATAAAGGTGCAGGAAGAGGAAGAAAGGTACAGAAAGGGGAACAAAGGTACAGAAAGAAGCAATAGAAGTGCAGAAAGAAGCAAGAGAACTGGAGAAAGAAGCAAGAGAGGTGCAGAAAGAAGCAAGAGAGGTACAGAAAGAAGAGAGTGAGGTGCAGAAAGAGGCAAGAGAGTTGTAGAAAGAGGCAAGAGAGGTGCATAAAGAATCAAGAGAGTGCAGATGGAAGCAAGTGGGGTGCAGAAAGAGGCAAGAGAGGTGCAGAAAGAAGCAAGTGAGGTGCAGAAAGAAGCAAGAGAGGTGCAGAAAGAAGTCAAGAGAGGTGCAGAAAGAGGCAAGAGAGGTGCAGAAAGATGAAGAAAGGTGCCAAAAGAGGAAGAAAGGTATAGAAAGAAGCAAGTGAGGAGCAGAAAAAAGCAAGAAAGGTGCAGAAATACAGAAGAGAAGTGCAGAAAGAAGCAAGAGAAGTGCAGAAAGAGGCAAGAGAAGTGCAGGAAGAGGAAGAAAGGTGCAGAAGAAAGCAAGTAAGGTGCAGAAAGAAGCAAGAGAAGTGCAGAAATAGGCAAGAGAATTGTAGAAAGTAGCAAGAGTGGTGCTGGAAGAAAAGAGTGAGATGCAGAAAGAGGCAAGAGAGGTGCAGAAAGAGGCAGGAGAGGTGCAGAAAGAAGCAACTGAGGTTCAGAAAGAGGCTAGCAGTGGTTCAGAAAGAGGATAGCGAGGTGCAGAAAGAGGCACGAGAGGTGCAGAAAGAGGCAAGAGTGGTGCAAAAAGAGACAAGAGAGGTTCAGAAAGAGGCAAGAGAAGTGCAGAAAGAAGCAAGTGAGGTGCAGAAAGAAGCAAGAGAGGTGCAGAAAGAGTCAAGAGAGGTGCAGAAAGAGGCAAGAGAGGTGCAGAAAGATGAAGATGCAGAAATAGGCAAGAGAAGTGTAGAAAGTAGCAAGAGAGGTGCTGGAAGAAAAGAGTGATGTGCAGAAAGAGGCAAGAGAGGTGCAGAAAGAGGCAGGAGAGGTGCAGAAAGAAGCAACTGAGGTTCAGAAAGAGGCTAGAGTGGTGCAGAAAGAGGATCACGAGGTGCAGAAAGAGGCAAGAGAGGTGCAGAAAGAGGCAAGAGTGGTGCAGAAAGAGGCAAGAGAGGTTCAGAAAGAGGCAAGAGAAGTGCAGAAAGAGGAAGAAAGGTGGCAAAACAGGAAGAAGGGTGCAGAAAGAGGAAGAAAGGGGCAGAAAGAGGAAGAAAGGTGCGGAAAGAAGCAAGAGAGGTACAGAAATAAGCAAGAGAGGTATTGAAAGAGACGAGTGGGGTGCAGAAAGAGGCAAGTGAGGTACAAAAAGAGGCAAGAGAGGTACAGAAAAGAAGAAAGAAGGTGCAGAAAGAAGAAAGAGAGGTACAGAAAGAGGAAGAAAGGTGCAGAAAGAGGCAAGAGAGGTGCAGACAGAGACAAGAGAGGTGCAGAAAAAAGTAAGAGGAATGCAGAAAGAGGAAAGGGAGGTGCAGAAACAGGCAAGAGGGGTGCATAAAGAAGCAAGAGAGGTGCTGAAAGGAGCAAGTGAGGTGCAGAAAGAGGTAGGAGAGGTACAGAAAGAAGCAAGTGAGGTGCAGAAAGAAGCAAGAGAGGTGCAGAAAGAGTCAAGAGAGGTGCAGAAGATGCAAATGAGGTACAGAAAGAGGAAGAAAGGTGCAAAAGAGGAAGAAAGGTGTAGAAAGAAGCAAGTGAGGAGCAGAAAGAAGCAGGAGAGGTGCAGAAAGATGCAAGAGAGGGGCAGAAAGATGAAAGAAAAGTGCAGAAAGAAGCAAGAGAAGTGCAGAAAGAGGCAATAGAAGTGCAGAAAGAGGATGAAAGGTGCAGGAAGAGGCAGGAGAGATGCAGAAAGAAGCAAATGAGGTTCAGAAAGAGGCTAGAGTGGTGCAGAAAGAGGCTCGAGAGGTGAAAGCTTCAAGAGAGGTGCAGAAAGAGGCAAGAGAGATTCAGAAAGAGGCAACAGAAGTGCAGAAAGAGGAAGAAAGGTGCCGAAACAGGAAGAAAGGTGCAGAAAGAGGAAGAAAGGCGCAGAAAGAGGAAGAAAGGTGCCAAAAGAGGAAGAAAGGTGTAGAAAGAAGCAAGAGAGGAGCAGAAAAAGCAAGAAAGGTGCAGAAAGACAGAAGAGAAGTGCAAAAAGAAGCAATAGAAGTGCAGAAAGAGGCAAGAGAAGTGCAGGAAGAGGCAAGAGAAGTGCAGGAAGAGGAAGAAAGGTGCAGAAAAAGGAAAGAAAGGTGCAGAAAGAAGCAAGAGAAGTGCAGAAATAGGCAAGAGAAGTGTAGAAAGAGGCAAGAGAAGTGCAGGAAGAGGCAAGAGAAGTGAAGGAAGAGGAAGAAAGGTGCAGAAGAAAGCAAGTAAGGTACAGAAAGAAGCAAGAGAAGTGCAGAAATAGGCAAGAGAAGTGTAGAAAGTAGCAAGAGAGGTGCTGGAAGAAAAGAGTGAGGTGCAGAAAGAGGCAAGAGAGGTGCAGAAATAGGCAGGAGAGGTGCAGAAAGAAGCAACTAGAGGTTCAGAAAGAGGCTAGAGTGGTGCAGAAAGAGGATAGAGAGGTGCAGAAAGAGGCAAGAGAGGTGCAGAAGGAGGCAAGAGTGGTGCAAAAAGAGGCAAGAGAGGTGCAGAAAAAGGAAGAAAGGTGCAGAAAGATGCAAGAGAAGTGCAGAAAAAGGAAGAAAGGTGAAGAAAGAAGCAACAGAAGTACAGAAAGAGGCAATATAAGTACAGAAGGAGGCAGAAAGAGGAAGAAAGAACCAAGAAAAATACAGAAAGAGGCAAGAGAGGTGCAGAAAGAAGCAAGAGAAGTGCAGAAAGAAGCAAGTGAGGTGCAGAAAGAAGAAAGAGAAGTGATGAAAGAGGCAAGAGAGGTGCAGAAAGAAGCAAGAGAGGTACAGAAAGAGGCAAGCGAAGTGCAGAAAGAAGGAAGAGAACTGCAGAAAGAAGAATAAAGGTGCAGGAAGAGGAAGAAAGGTACAGAAAGGGGAACAAAGGTACAGAAAGAAGCAATGAGAAGTGCAGAAAGAAGCAAGAGAACTAGAGAAAGAAGCAAGAGAGGTACAGAAAGAAGCAAGAGAGGTACAGAAAGAAGAGAGTGAGGTGCAGAAAGAGGCAAGAGAGTTGTAGAAAGAGGGGTGCATAAAGAATCAAGAGGTGCAGAAAGAAGCAAGTGGGGTGCAGAAAGAGGCAAGAGAGGTGCAGAAAGAAGCAAGTGAGGTGCAGAAAGAAGCAAGAGAGGTGCAGAAAGAGTCAAGAGAGGTGCAGAAAGAGGCAAGAGAGGTGCAGAAAGATGAAGAAAGGTGCCAAAAGAGGAAGAAAGGTATAGAAAGAAGCAAGTGAGGAGCAGAAAGAAGCAAGAAAGGTGCAGAAAGACAGAAGAGAAGTGCAGAAAGAAGCAAGAGAAGTGCAGAAAGAGGCAAGAGAAGTGCAGGAAGAGGAAGAAAGGTGCAGAAGAAAGCAAGTAAGGTGCAGAAAGAAGCAAGAGAAGTGCAGAAATAGGCAAGAGAATTGTAGAAAGTAGTAAGAGTGGTGCTGGAAGAAAAGAGTGAGGTGCAGAAAGAGGCAAGAGAGGTGCAGAAAGAGGCAGAGAGGTGCAGAAAGAAGCAACTGAGGTTCAGAAAGAGGCTAGCATGGTTCAGAAAGAGGATAGCGAGGTGCAGAAAGAGGCACGAGAGGTGCAGAAAGAGGCAAGAGTGGTGCAAAAAGAGGCAAGAGAGGTTCAGAAAGAGGCAAGAGAAGTGCAGAAAGAAGCAAGTGAGGTGCAGAAAGAAGCAAGAGAGGTGCAGAAAGAGTCAAGAGAGGTGCAGAAAGAGGCAAGAGAGGTGCAGAAAGATGAAGAAAGGTGCCGAAAGAGGAAGAAAGGTGCAGAAAGAAGCAAGTGAGGAGCAGAAAAAAGCAAGAAAGGTGCAGAAAGACAGAAGAGAAGTGCAGAAAGAAGCAAGAGAAGTGCAGAAAGAGGCAAGAGAAGTGCAGAAATAGGCAAGAGAAGTGTAGAAAGTAGCAAGAGAGGTGCTGGAAGAAAAGAGTGAGGTGCAGAAAGAGGCAAGAGAGGTGCAGAAATAGGCAGGAGAGGTGCAGAAAGAAGCAACTGAGGTTCAGAAAGAGGCTAGAGTGGTGCAGAAAGAGGATAGAGAGGTGCAGAAAGAGGCAAGAGAGGTGCAGAAAGATGCAAGAGTGGTGCAGAAAGAGGCAAGAGAGGTTCAGAAAGAGGCAAGAGAAGTGCAGAAAGAGGAAGAAAGGTGGCAAAACAGGAAGAAAGGTGCAGAAAGAGGAAGAAAGTCGCAGAAAGAGGAAGAAAGGTACGGAAAGAAGCAACAGAAGTGCAGAAAGAAGCAAGAGAGTTGCAGAAATAAGCAAGAGAGGTATTGAAAGAGGAGAGTGGGGTGCAGAAAGAGGCAAGTGAGGTACAGAAAGAGGCAAGAGAGGTACAGAAAAGAAGAAAGAGAGGTGCAGAAAGAAGAAAGAGAGGTACAGAAAGAGGAAGAAAGGTGCAGAAAGAGGCAAGAGAGGTGCAGAAAGAGGCAAGAGAGGTGCAGAAAAAAGCAAGAGGAATGCAGAAAGAGGAAAGAGAGGTGCAGAAACAGGCAAGAGGGGTGCATAAAGAAGCAAGAGAGGTGCTGAAAGAAGCAAGTGAGGTGCAGAAAGAGGTAGGAGAGGTACAGAAAGAAGCAAGTGTGGTGCAGAAAGAAGCAAGAGAGGTGCATAAAGAGTCAAGAGAAGTGCTGAAAGAAGCAATAGAGGTGCAGGAAGAACAGAGTGAGGTGCAGAAAGAGGCTAGAGAGGTGCTGAAAGAGGCAGGAGAGATGCAGAAAGAAGCAAATGAGGTTCAGAAAGAGGACGAAAGGTACAGAAAGAAGAAGAAAGGTGAAGAAAGAAGCAAGAGAGGTACAGAAAGAGGCAAGATAGGTACAGAAAGAAGCAAGAGAGGTGCAGAAAGAAGCAAGAGAGGTGTAGAAAGAAGAAAGAGAGGTGCAGAAAGAGGCAGGAGAGATGCAGAAAGAAGCAAATGAGGTTCAGAAAGAGGCTAGAGTGGTGCAGAAAGAGGCTCGAGAGGTGCAAGGGGTGCAGAAAGAGGCAAGAGAGGTGCAGAAAGAGGCAAGAGAGATTCAGAAAGAGGCAAGAGAAGTGCAGAAAGAGGAAGAAAGGTGCCGAAAGAGGAAGAAAGGTGCAGAAAGAGGAAGAAAGGCGCAGAAAGAGGAAGAAAGGTGCAGAAAGAAGCAAGAGAAGTGCAGAAAGAAGCAAGAGAGGTTCAGAAAGAGGAAGAAAGGTACAGTAAGAAGAAAGAGAGGTGCAGAAAGAGGAAGAAAGGTGCAGAAAGAGGAAGAAAGGTGCAGAAAAAAAAGAGAGGCACAGAAAGATGCAAGAGAGGTGCAGAAAGAAGCAAGAGGAATGCAGAAAGAGGCAAGAGAAGTGTAGAAAGAGGAAAAAAGGTGCAGAAAGAAGCAAGGGAAGTGCAGAAAGAAGCAAGAGAGGCGCAGAAAGAAGCAAGTGAGGTACAGAAAGAAGCAAGAGATGTGCAGAAAGAAGCAAGAGAGGTGCAGAAAGAAGCAAGAGACGTGTAGAAAGAGGAGAGTGAGGTGCAGAAAGAGGCAGGTGAGGTGCAGAAAGAGGCAAGAGAGGTGCTGAAAAGAAGCAAGAGAGGTGCAGAAAGAAGAAAGAGAGGTGCAGAGGAAGAAAGGTGCAGAAAGAGGAAGAAAGGTGCATAAAAGCAAGAGAGGCATAGAAAGAGGCAAGAAAAGTACAGAAAGAAGCAAGAGAGAAGCAGGTGAAGAGATGAACGCTGAAAGAGAGGTGCAGAAAGAGGAAAAAAGGTGCAGAAAGAAGCAAGAGAAGTGCAAAAAGAAGCAAGAGAGAAGCAGGAGAAGAGATGAACGAGGAAAGAGGTGCAGAAAGAAGCAAGAGAAGTACAGAAAGAAGCAAGAGAGGTGCAGAAAGAAGCAAGAAAGGTACAGAAAGAAGCAAGAGATGTGCAGAAAGAGGAAGAAAGGTGCAGAAAGAAGAAGAAAGGTGCAGAACGAAGCAAGAGAGGTGCAGAACGATGCAAGAGAAGTGCAGAAAGAAGCAAGAGAGGTGCAGAAAGAAGTGAGGTGCAGAAAGAGGCAAGAAAGGTGCAGAAAAAGGCAAGAGAAGTGCAGAAAGAGGAAGAAATGTGCATAAAGTGGCAAGAGAGGTACAGAAAGAAGCAAGAGAGGCACAGAAAGAAGCAAGATAGGTACAGAAAGAAGCAAGAGAGGTGCAGAAAGAGGACGAAAGGTACAGAAAGAAGAAGAAAGGTGAAGAAAGAAGCAAGAGAGGTGCAGAAAGAGGCAAGATAGGTACAGAAAGAAGCAAGAGAGGTGCAGAAAAAAGCAAGAGAGCTACAGAAAGAGGCAAGAGAAGTGCAGAAAGAAGCAAGAGAGGTGCAGAAAGAGGTAGAAATGTGCAGAAAGAGGCAAAAGTAGTTCAGAAAGAGGGAAGAGGTGTACAGAAAGAGGCAATAGAAGTGCAGAAAGAAGCAAGAGAGGTGCATAAAGAAGTAAGAGAGGTGCAGAAAAAGGAAGAAAGGTGCAGAAAGAAGCAAGAGAAGTGCAGAAAGAAGCAAGTGAGGTGCAGAAAGAAGAAAGAGAAGTGATGAAAGAGGCAAGAGAGGTGCAGAAAGAAGTAAGAGAGGTACAGAAAGAAGCAAGAGAGGTGCAGAAAGAAGCAAGAGAGGTGCAAAAGAGGCAAGAGAAGTGCAGAAAGAGGCAAGAGATGTGCAGAACGAAGCAAGAGAGGTACAGAAAGAGCAAGAGAACTGCAGAAAGAAGCGAGAGAACTGCAGAAAGAAGAATAAAGGTGCAGGAAGAGGAAGAAAGGTACAGAAAGGGGAACAAAGGTACAGAAAGAAGCAATAGAACTGCAGAAAGAAGCAAGAGAACTGGAGAAAGAAGCAAGAGAGGTGCAGAAAGAAGCAAGAGAGGTACAGAAAGAAGAGAGTGAGGTGCAGAAAGAGGCAAGAGAGTTGTAGAAAGAGGCAAGAGGGGTGCATAAAGAATCAAGAGGTGCAGAAAGAACCCAGTGGGGTGCAGAAAGAGGCAAGAGAGGTGCAGAAAGAGGCAAGAGAGGTGCAGAAAGATGAAGAAAGGTGCCAAAAGAGGAAGAAAGGTGTAGAAAGAAGCAAGTGAGGAGCAGAAAAAAGCAAGAAAGGTGCAGAAAGACAGAAGAGAAGTGCAGAAAGAAGCAATAGAAGTGCAGAAAGAGGCAAGAGAAGTGCAGGAAGAGGCAAGAGAAGTGCAGGAAGAGGAAGAAAGGTGCAGAAAAAAGCAAGAAAGGTGCAGAAAGAAGCAAGAGAAGTGTAGAAAGAGGCAAGAGAAGTGCAGGAAGAGGCAAGAGAAGTGAAGGAAGAGGAAGAAAGGTGCAGAAGAAAGCAAGTAAGGTGTAGAAAGAAGCAAGAGAAGTGCAGAAATAGGCAAGAGAAGTGTAGAAAGTAGCAAGAGAGGTGCTGGAAGAAAAGAGTGAGGTGCAGAAAGAGGCAAGAGAGGTGCAGAAATAGGCAGGAGAGGTGCAGAAAGAAGCAACTGAGGTTCAGAAAGAGGCTAGAGTGGTGCAGAAAGAGGATAGAGAGGTGCAGAAAGAGGCAAGAGAGGTGCAGAAAGAGGCAAGAGTGGTGCAAAAAGAGGCAAGAGAGGTTCAGAAAGAGGCAAGAGAAGTGCAGAAAGAGGAAGAAAGGTGGCAAAACAGGAAGAAAGGTGCAGAAAGAGGAAGAAAGTCGCAGAAAGAGGAAGAAAGGTACGGAAAGAAGCAACAGAAGTGCAGAAAGAAGCAAGAGAGTTGCAGAAATAAGCAAGAGAGGTATTGAAAGAGGAGAGTGGGGTGCAGAAAGAGGCAAGTGAGGTACAGAAAGAGGCAGGAGAGATGCAGAAAGAAGCAAATGAGGTTCAGAAAGAGGACGAAAGGTACAGAAAGAAGAAGAAAGGTGAAGAAAGAAGCAAGAGAGGTGCAGAAAGAGGCAAGATAGGTACAGAAAGACGCAAGAGAGGTGCAGAAAAAAGCAATAGAGGTGCAGAAAAAAGCAAGAGAGGTACAGAAAGAGGCAAGAGAAGTGCAGAAAGAAGCAAGAGAGGTGCAGAAAGAGGGAGAAATGTGCAGAAAGAGGTAAGAGAAGTTCAGAAAGAGGCAAGAGGTGTACAGAAAGAGGCAATGGAAGTGCAGAAAGAAGCAAGAGAGGTGCATAAAGAAGCAAGAGAGGTGCAGAAAAAGGAAGAAAGGTGCAGAAAGATGCAAGAGAAGTGCAGAAAGAGGAAGAAAGGTGAAGAAAGAAGCAACAGAAGTACAGAAAGAGGCAAGATAAGTACAGAAGGAGGCAGAAAGAGGAAGAAAGAACCAAGAAAAATACAGAAAGAGGCAAGAGAGGTGCAGAAAGAAGCAAGAGAAGTGCATAAAGAAGCAAGTGAGGTGCAGAAAGAAGAAAGAGAAGTGATGAAAGAGGCAAGAGAGGTGCAGAAAGAAGCAAGAGAGGTACAGAAAGAGGCAAGCGAAGTGCAGAAAGAAGCAAGAGAGGTACAGAAAGAGCAAGAGAAGTGCAGAAAGAAGGGAGAGAACTGCAGAAAGAAGAATAAAGGTGCAGGAAGAGGAAGAAAGGTACAGAAAGGGGAACAAAGGTACAGAAAGAAGCAATAGAAGTGCAGAAAGAAGCAAGAGAACTGGAGAAAGAAGCAAGAGAGGTGCAGAAAGAAGCAAGAGAGGTACAGAAAGAAGAGAGTGAGGTGCAGAAAGAGGCAAGAGAGTTGTAGAAAGAGGCAAGAGGGGTGCATAAAGAATCAAGAGGTGCAGATGGAAGCAAGTGGGGTGCAGAAAGAGGCAAGAGAGGTGCAGAAAGAAGCAAGTGAGGTGCAGAAAGAAGCAAGAGAGGTGCAGAAAGAGTCAAGAGAGGTGCAGAAAGAGGCAAGAGAGGTGCAGAAAGATGAAGAAAGGTGCCAAAAGAGGAAGAAAGGTATAGAAAGAAGCAAGTGAGGAGCAGAAAAAAGCAAGAAAGGTGCAGAAATACAGAAGAGAAGTGCAGAAAGAAGCAAGAGAAGTGCAGAAAGAGGCAAGAGAAGTGCAGGAAGAGGAAGAAAGGTGCAGAAGAAAGCAAGTAAGGTGCAGAAAGAAGCAAGAGAAGTGCAGAAATAGGCAAGAGAATTGTAGAAAGTAGCAAGAGTGGTGCTGGAAGAAAAGAGTGAGATGCAGAAAGAGGCAAGAGAGGTGCAGAAAGAGGCAGGAGAGGTGCAGAAAGAAGCAACTGAGGTTCAGAAAGAGGCTAGCGTGGTTCAGAAAGAGGATAGCGAGGTGCAGAAAGAGGCACGAGAGGTGCAGAAAGAGGCAAGAGTGGTGCAAAAAGAGACAAGAGAGGTTCAGAAAGAGGCAAGAGAAGTGCAGAAAGAAGCAAGTGAGGTGCAGAAAGAAGCAAGAGAGGTGCAGAAAGAGTCAAGAGAGGTGCAGAAAGAGGCAAGAGAGGTGCAGAAAGATGAAGTGCAGAAATAGGCAAGAGAAGTGTAGAAAGTAGCAAGAGAGGTGCTGGAAGAAAAGAGTGATGTGCAGAAAGAGGCAAGAGAGGTGCAGAAAGAGGCAGGAGAGGTGCAGAAAGAAGCAACTGAGGTTCAGAAAGAGGCTAGAGTGGTGCAGAAAGAGGATCACGAGGTGCAGAAAGAGGCAAGAGAGGTGCAGAAAGAGGCAAGAGTGGTGCAAAAAGAGGCAAGAGAGGTTCAGAAAGAGGCAAGAGAAGTGCAGAAAGAGGAAGAAAGGTGGCAAAACAGGAAGAAGGGTGCAGAAAGGGGAAGAAAGGCGCAGAAAGAGGAAGAAAGGTGCGGAAAGAAGCAAGAGAGGTACAGAAATAAGCAAGAGAGGTATTGAAAGAGACGAGTGGGGTGCAGAAAGAGGCAAGTGAGGTACAAAAAGAGGCAAGAGAGGTACAGAAAAGAAGAAAGAGAGGTGCAGAAAGAAGAAAGAGAGGTACAGAAAGAGGAAGAAAGGTGCAGAAAGAGGCAAGAGAGGTGCAGACAGAGACAAGAGAGGTGCAGAAAAAAGTAAGAGGAATGCAGAAAGAGGAAAGGGAGGTGCAGAAACAGGCAAGAGGGGTGCATAAAGAAGCAAGAGAGGTGCTGAAAGGAGCAAGTGAGGTGCAGAAAGAGGTAGGAGAGGTACAGAAAGAAGCAAGTGAGGTGCAGAAAGAAGCAAGAGAGGTGCAGAAAGAGTCAAGAGAGGTGCAGAAGATGCAAATGAGGTACAGAAAGAGGAAGAAAGGTGCCAAAAGAGGAAGAAAGGTGTAGAAAGAAGCAAGTGAGGAGCAGAAAAAAGCAGGAGAGGTGCAGAAAGATGCAAGAGAGGGGCAGAAAGATGAAAGAAAAGTGCAGAAAGAAGCAAGAGAAGTGCAGAAAGAGGCAATAGAAGTGCAGAAAGAGGATGAAAGGTGCAGGAAGAGGCAGGAGAGATGCAGAAAGAAGCAAATGAGGTTCAGAAAGAGGCTAGAGTGGTGCAGAAAGAGGCTCGAGAGGTGGAAGCTTCAAGAGAGGTGCAGAAAGAGGCAAGAGAGATTCAGAAAGAGGCAACAGAAGTGCAGAAAGAGGAAGAAAGGTGCCGAAACAGGAAGAAAGGTGCAGAAAGAGGAAGAAAGGCGCAGAAAGAGGAAGAAAGGTGCCAAAAGAGGAAGAAAGGTGTAGAAAGAAGCAAGTGAGGAGCAGAAAAAAGCAAGAAAGGTGCAGAAAGACAGAAGAGAAGTGCAAAAAGAAGCAATAGAAGTGCAGAAAGAGGCAAGAGAAGTGCAGGAAGAGGCAAGAGAAGTGCAGGAAGAGGAAGAAAGGTGCAGAAAAAGGAAAGAAAGGTGCAGAAAGAAGCAAGAGAAGTGCAGAAATAGGCAAGAGAAGTGTAGAAAGAGGCAAGAGAAGTGCAGGAAGAGGCAAGAGAAGTGAAGGAAGAGGAAGAAAGGTGCAGAAGAAAGCAAGTAAGGTACAGAAAGAAGCAAGAGAAGTGCAGAAATAGGCAAGAGAAGTGTAGAAAGTAGCAAGAGAGGTGCTGGAAGAAAA
Organism: Calotriton arnoldi; assembly: GCA_963921515.1. Taxonomy (NCBI): domain Eukaryota; kingdom Metazoa; phylum Chordata; class Amphibia; order Caudata; family Salamandridae; genus Calotriton; species Calotriton arnoldi. The sequence goes on along the minus strand of CAWUFW010017744.1, from coordinate 199,167 downwards.
GAGTGAGGTGCAGAAAGAGGCAAGAGAGGTGCAGAAATAGGCAGGAGAGGTGCAGAAAGAAGCAACTGAGGTTCAGAAAGAGGCTAGAGTGGTGCAGAAAGAGGATAGAGAGGTGCAGAAAGAGGCAAGAGAGGTGCAGAAGGAGGCAAGAGTGGTGCAAAAAGAGGCAAGAGAGGTGCAGAAAAAGGAAGAAAGGTGCAGAAAGATGCAAGAGAAGTGCAGAAAAAGGAAGAAAGGTGAAGAAAGAAGCAACAGAAGTACAGAAAGAGGCAATATAAGTACAGAAGGAGGCAGAAAGAGGAAGAAAGAACCAAGAAAAATACAGAAAGAGGCAAGAGAGGTGCAGAAAGAAGCAAGAGAAGTGCAGAAAGAAGCAAGTGAGGTGCAGAAAGAAGAAAGAGAAGTGATGAAAGAGGCAAGAGAGGTGCAGAAAGAAGCAAGAGAGGTACAGAAAGAGGCAAGCGAAGTGCAGAAAGAAGGGAGAGAACTGCAGAAAGAAGAATAAAGGTGCAGGAAGAGGAAGAAAGGTACAGAAAGGGGAACAAAGGTACAGAAAGAAGCAATAGAAGTGCAGAAAGAAGCAAGAGAACTAGAGAAAGAAGCAAGAGAGGTACAGAAAGAAGCAAGAGAGGTACAGAAAGAAGAGAGTGAGGTGCAGAAAGAGGCAAGAGAGTTGTAGAAAGAGGGGTGCATAAAGAATCAAGAGGTGCAGAAAGAAGCAAGTGGGGTGCAGAAAGAGGCAAGAGAGGTGCAAAAAGAAGCAAGTGAGGTGCAGAAAGAAGCAAGAGAGGTGCAGAAAGAGTCAAGAGAGGTGCAGAAAGAGGCAAGAGAGGTGCAGAAAGATGAAGAAAGGTGCCAAAAGAGGAAGAAAGGTATAGAAAGAAGCAAGTGAGGAGCAGAAAAAAGCAAGAAAGGTGCAGAAAGACAGAAGAGAAGTGCAGAAAGAAGCAAGAGAAGTGCAGAAAGAGGCAAGAGAAGTGCAGGAAGAGGAAGAAAGGTGCAGAAGAAAGCAAGTAAGGTGCAGAAAGAAGCAAGAGAAGTGCAGAAATAGGCAAGAGAATTGTAGAAAGTAGTAAGAGTGGTGCTGGAAGAAAAGAGTGAGGTGCAGAAAGAGGCAAGAGAGGTGCAGAAAGAGGCAGGAGAGGTGCAGAAAGAAGCAACTGAGGTTCAGAAAGAGGCTAGCATGGTTCAGAAAGAGGATAGCGAGGTGCAGAAAGAGGCACGAGAGGTGCAGAAAGAGGCAAGAGTGGTGCAAAAAGAGGCAAGAGAGGTTCAGAAAGAGGCAAGAGAAGTGCAGAAAGAAGCAAGTGAGGTGCAGAAAGAAGCAAGAGAGGTGCAGAAAGAGTCAAGAGAGGTGCAGAAAGAGGCAAGAGAGGTGCAGAAAGATGAAGAAAGGTGCCGAAAGAGGAAGAAAGGTGCAGAAAGAAGCAAGTGAGGAGCAGAAAAAAGCAAGAAAGGTGCAGAAAGACAGAAGAGAAGTGCAGAAAGAAGCAAGAGAAGTGCAGAAAGAGGCAAGAGAAGTGCAGAAATAGGCAAGAGAAGTGTAGAAAGTAGCAAGAGAGGTGCTGGAAGAAAAGAGTGAGGTGCAGAAAGAGGCAAGAGAGGTGCAGAAATAGGCAGGAGAGGTGCAGAAAGAAGCAACTGAGGTTCAGAAAGAGGCTAGAGTGGTGCAGAAAGAGGATAGAGAGGTGCAGAAAGAGGCAAGAGAGGTGCAGAAAGATGCAAGAGTGGTGCAAAAAGAGGCAAGAGAGGTTCAGAAAGAGGCAAGAGAAGTGCAGAAAGAGGAAGAAAGGTGGCAAAACAGGAAGAAAGGTGCAGAAAGAGGAAGAAAGTCGCAGAAAGAGGAAGAAAGGTACGGAAAGAAGCAACAGAAGTGCAGAAAGAAGCAAGAGAGTTGCAGAAATAAGCAAGAGAGGTATTGAAAGAGGAGAGTGGGGTGCAGAAAGAGGCAAGTGAGGTACAGAAAGAGGCAAGAGAGGTACAGAAAAGAAGAAAGAGAGGTGCAGAAAGAAGAAAGAGAGGTACAGAAAGAGGAAGAAAGGTGCAGAAAGAGGCAAGAGAGGTGCAGAAAGAGGCAAGAGAGGTGCAGAAAAAAGCAAGAGGAATGCAGAAAGAGGAAAGAGAGGTGCAGAAACAGGCAAGAGGGGTGCATAAAGAAGCAAGAGAGGTGCTGAAAGAAGCAAGTGAGGTGCAGAAAGAGGTAGGAGAGGTACAGAAAGAAGCAAGTGTGGTGCAGAAAGAAGCAAGAGAGGTGCATAAAGAGTCAAGAGAAGTGCTGAAAGAAGCAATAGAGGTGCAGGAAGAAGAGAGTGAGGTGCAGAAAGAGGCTCGAGAGGTGCTGAAAGAGGCAGGAGAGATGCAGAAAGAAGCAAATGAGGTTCAGAAAGAGGACGAAAGGTACAGAAAGAAGAAGAAAGGTGAAGAAAGAAGCAAGAGAGGTACAGAAAGAGGCAAGATAGGTACAGAAAGAAGCAAGAGAGGTGCAGAAAAAAGCAAGAGAGGTACAGAAAGAGGCAAGAGAAGTGCAGAAAAAAGCGAGAGTTGCAGAAAGAGGACAAAAGGTACAGAAAGAAGAAGAAAGGTGAAGAAAGAAGCAAGAGAGGTGCAGAAAGAGGCAAGATAGGTACAGAAAGAAGCAAGAGAGGTACAGAAAAAAGCAAGAGAGGTACAGAAAGAGGTAAGAGAAGTGCAGAAAGAAGCAAGAGAGGTGCAGAAAGAGGGAGAAATGGGCAGAAAGAGGCAAGAGAAGTTCAGAAAGAGGCAAGAGGTGTACAGAAAGAGGCAATGGAAGTACAGAAAGAAGCAAGAGAGGTGCATAAAGAAGCAAGAGAGGTGCAGAAAAAGGAAGAAAGGTGCAGAAAGATGCAAGAGAAGTGCAGAAAGAGGAAGAAAGGTGAAGAAAGAACCAACAGAAGTACAGAACGAGGCAAGATAAGTACAGAAGGAGGCAGAAAGAGGAAGAAAGAACCAAGAAAAATACAGAAAGAGGCAAGAGAGGTGCAGAAAGAAGCAAGAGAAGTGCAGAAAGAAGCAAGTGAGGTGCAGAAAGAAGAAAGAGAAGTGATGAAAGAGGCAAGAGAGGTGCAGAAAGAAGCAAGAGAGGTACAGAAAGAGGCAAGCGAAGTGCAGAAAGAAGCAAGAGAGGTACAGAAAGAGCAAGAGAAGTGCAGAAAGAAGGGAGAGAACTGCAGAAAGAAGAATAAAGGTGCAGGAAGAGGAAGAAAGGTACAGAAAGGGGAACAAAGGTACAGAAAGAAGCAATAGAAGTGCAGAAAGAAGCAAGAGAACTGGAGAAAGAAGCAAGAGAGGTGCAGAAAGAAGCAAGAGAGGTACAGAAAGAAGAGAGTAAGGTGCAGAAAGAGGCAAGAGAGTTGTAGAAAGAGGCAAGAGGGGTGCATAAAGAATCAAGAGGTGCAGAAAGAAGCAAGTGGGGTGCAGAAAGAAGCAAGTGGGGTGCAGAAAGAGGCAAGAGAGGTGCAGAAAGAAGCAAGTGAGGTGCAGAAAGAAGCAAGAGAGGTGCAGAAAGAGGCAAGAGAGGTGCAGAAAGAGGCAAGAGAGGTGCAGAAAGATGAAGAAAGGTGCCAAAAGAGGAAGAAAGGTATAGAAAGAAGCAAGTGAGGAGCAGAAAAAAGCAAGAAAGGTGCAGAAAGACAGAAGAGAAGTGCAGAAAGAAGCAAGAGAAGTGCAGAAAGAGGCAAGAGAAGTGCAGGAAGAGGAAGAAAGGTGCAGAAGAAAGCAAGTAAGGTGCAGAAAGAAGCAAGAGAAGTGCAGAAATAGGCAAGAGAATTGTAGAAAGTAGCAAGAGTGGTGCTGGAAGAAAAGAGTGAGGTGCAGAAAGAGGCAAGAGAGGTGCAGAAACAGGCAGGAGAGGTGCAGAAAGAAGCAACTGAGGTTCAGAAAGAGGCTAGCGTGGTTCAGAAAGAGGATAGCGAGGTGCAGAAAGAGGCACGAGAGGTGCAGAAAGAAGCAAGAGTGGTGCAAAAAGAGGCAAGAGAGGTTCAGAAAGAGGCAAGAGAAGTGCAGAAAGAAGCAAGTGAGGTGCAGAAAGAAGCAAGAGAGGTGCAGAAAGAGTCAAGAGAGGTACAGAAAGAGGCAAGAGAGGTGCAGAAAGATGAAGAAAGGTGCCGAAAGAGGAAGAAAGGTGCAGAAAGAAGCAAGTGAGGAGCAGAAAAAAGCAAGAAAGGTGCAGAAAGACAGAAGAGAAGTGCAGAAAGAAGCAAGAGAAGTGCAGAAAGAGGCAAGAGAAGTGCAGGAAGAGGAAGAAAGGTGCAGAAGAAAGCAAGTAAGGTGCAGAAAGAAGCAAGAGAAGTGCAGAAATAGGCAAGAGAAGTGTAGAAAGAAGCAAGAGAGGTGCTGGAAGAAAAGAGTGATGTGCAGAAAGAGGCAAGAGAGGTGCAGAAAGAGGCAGGAGAGGTGCAGAAAGAAGCAACTGAGGTTCAGAAAGAGGCTAGAGTGGTGCAGAAAGAGGATCACGAGGTGCAGAAAGAGGCAAGAGAGGTGCAGAAAGAGGCAAGAGTGGTGCAAAAAGAGGCAAGAGAGGTTCAGAAAGAGGCAAGAGAAGTGCAGAAAGAGGAAGAAAGGTGGCAAAACAGGAAGAAGGGTGCAGAAAGGGGAAGAAAGGGGCAGAAAGAGGAAGAAAGGTGCGGAAAGAAGCAAGAGAGGTACAGAAATAAGCAAGAGAGGTATTGAAAGAGACGAGTGGGGTGCAGAAAGAGGCAAGTGAGGTACAAAAAGAGGCAAGAGAGGTACAGAAAAGAAGAAAGAGAGGTGCAGAAAGAAGAAAGAGAGGTACAGAAAGAGGAAGAAAGGTGCAGAAAGAGGCAAGAGAGGTGCAGACAGAGACAAGAGAGGTGCAGAAAAAAGTAAGAGGAATGCAGAAAGAGGAAAGGGAGGTGCAGAAACAGGCAAGAGGGGTGCATAAAGAAGCAAGAGAGGTGCTGAAAGGAGCAAGTGAGGTGCAGAAAGAGGTAGGAGAGGTACAGAAAGAAGCAAGTGAGGTGCAGAAAGAAGCAAGAGAGGTGCAGAAAGAGTCAAGAGCAGTGCAGAAGATGCAAATGAGGTACAGAAAGAGGAAGAAAGGTGCCAAAAGAGGAAGAAAGGTGTAGAAAGGAGAAAGTGAGGAGCAGAAAAAAGCAGGAGAGGTGCAGAAAGATGCAAGAGAGGGGCAGAAAGATGAAAGAAATGTGCAGAAAGAAGCAAGAGAAGTGCAGAAAGAGGCAATAGAAGTGCAGAAAGAGGATGAAAGGTGCAGGAAGAGGCAGGAGAGATGCAGAAAGAAGCAAATGAGGTTCAGAAAGAGGCTAGAGTGGTGCAGAAAGAGGCTCGAGAGGTGAAAGCAGCAAGAGAGGTGCAGAAAGAGGCAAGAGAGATTCAGAAAGAGGCAACAGAAGTGCAGAAAGAGGAAGAAAGGTGCCGAAACAGGAAGAAAGGTGCAGAAAGAGGAAGAAAGGCGCAGAAAGAGGAAGAAAGGTGCAGAAAGAAGCAAGAGAAGTGCAGAAAGAAGCAAGAGAGGTGCAGAAAGAGGAAGAAAGGTACAGAAAGAAGAAAGAGAGGTGCAGAAAGAGGAAGAAAGGTGCAGAAAGAGGAAGAAAGGTGCAGAAAAAGAAGAGAGGCGCAGAAAGATGCAAGAGAAGTGCAGAAAGAAGCAAGAGAGGTGCAGAAAGAAGAGAGTGAGTTGCAGAAAGAGGCAAGAGAGGTGCAGAAAGAGGCAAGAGAGGTGCAGAAAGAAGCAAGAGGAATGCAGAAAGAGGCAAGAGAGGTGCAGAAAGATGCAAGAGAGGTGCAGAAAGAGGAAGAAAGGTATAGAAAAGCAATTGAGGCGCAGAAAGAAGTAAGAGAAGAGATGAAAGAGGCAATAGAGGTGCAGAAAGAAGCAAGTGAGGTACAGAAAGAAGCAAGAGATGTGCATAAAGAAGCAAGAGAGGTGCAGAAAGATGCAAGAGAGGTGCAGAAAGAGGAAGAAAGGTGTAGAAAAGCAATTGAGGCACAGAAAGAAGCAAGAGAATTGCAGAAAGAAGCAAGAGAGGTGCAGAAAGAAGAGAATGAGGTACAGAAAGAGGCAAGAGAGATGCAGAAAGAGGCAAGAGAGGTGCAGAAAAATGCAAGAGGAATGCAGAAAGAGGAAAGAGAGGTGCAGAAACAGGCAAGAGGGTTGCATTTAGAAGCAAGAGAGGTGCAGAAAGAAGCAAGAGAGGTGCAGAAAGAGTCAAGAGAGGTGCAGAAAGAGGCAAGAGAGGTACAGAAAAAGGAAGTAGGGTGCCAAAAGAGGAAGAAAGGTGTAGAAAGAAGCAAGTGAGTAGCAGAAAAAAGCAGGAGAGGTGCAGAAAGAAGCAAGAGAGGGGCAAAAAGACAAAACAAAAGTACGTAAAGAAGCAAGAGAAGTGCAGAAAGAGGCAAGAGAAGTGCAGAAAGAGGATGAAAGGTGCAGAAAGAAGCAAGTGAGGTGCAGAAAGAAGCAAGAGAAGTGCAGAAATAGGCAAGAGAGGTGCAGAAAGAAGCAATAGAGGTGCAGGAAGAAGAGAGTGAGGTGCAGAAAGAGGCAAGAGAGGTGCAGAAAGAGGCAGGAGAGGTGCAGAAAGAAGCAAATGAGGATCAGAAAGAGGCTAGAGTGGTGCAGAAAGAGGCTCGAGAGGTGAAAGAGGCAAGAGAGGTGCAGAAAGAGGCAAGAAAGATTCAGAAAGAGGCAACAGAAGTGCAGAAAGAGGAAGAAAGGTGCCGAAACAGGAAGAAAGGTGCAGAAAGAGGAAGAAAGGCACAGAAAGAGGAAGAAAGGTGCAGAAAGAAGCAAGAGAAGTGCAGAAAGAAGCAAGAGACGCCTTGACGCCCTTGGGCTTAGTTCGCGCTTTACAAGTTTTATATTCATTCATTCATTCAGGTGCAGAAAGAGGAAGAAAGGTACAGAAAGAAGAAAGAGACATGCAGAAAGAGGAAGAAAGGTGCAGAAAGAGGAAGAAAGGTGCAGGAAAGAAGAGAGGTGCAGAAAGATGCAAGAGAAGTACAGAAAGAAGCAAGAGTGGTGCAGAAAGAACAGAGTGAGTTGCAGAAAGAGGCAAGAGAGGTGCAGAAAGAAGCAAGAGGAATGCAGAAAGAGGGAAGAGAAGTGCAGAAAGAGGAAAAAAGGTGCAGAAAGAAGGAAGGGAAGTGCAGAAAGAAGCAAGAGAGACACAGAAAAAGTAAGAGAAGAGATGAAAGAGGCAATAGAGATGCAGAAAGAAGCAAGTGAGGTACAGAAAGAAGCAAGAGACGTACAGAAAGTAGCAAGAGAGGTGCAGAAAGAAGCAAGAGAGGTGCAGAAAGAAGCAAGAGAGGTGCAAAAAGAGGTGAGAGAACTGCATAAAGAGGCAAAAGAGGTTCAGAAAGGCAAGAGAAGTGCATTAAGAAGCAAGAGAGGTGCAGAAAGAAGCAAGAGAGGTGCAAAAGAAGCAAGAGAGGTGCAGAAAGAAGAGTGTGAGGTGCAGAGAGAGGAAAGTGAGGCCAAGAAAGAGGCGAGAGAGGTACGGAAAAGAAGCAAGAGAGGTGCAGAAAGAAGTAAGATAGATGCAGAAAAAGGAAGAGATGTACAGAAAAAGCAAGAGAGGTGCAGAAAGAGGCAAGGGATGTGCAGTAAGAAGCAAGAGAGGTGCAGAAAGAGGAAGAAAGGTGCAAAAAGAAGCAAGAGAGGTGTAGTGAGAGAGGTGCAAAAAGAAGCAGGAGAGGTGCAGAAAGAGGCAAGAGAGGTGTAGGAAAAGGCAAGAGAGGTGCAGAAGGAAGCAAGAGAGAGATGCAGAAAGAAGCAAGTGAGGTGCAGAAAGAGACAAGAGGTGCAGAAAGAGGCAAGAGAGGTGTAGAAAGAGGCAAGAGAGGTACAGAAAGAAGCAAGAGAGGTGCAGAAAGAAGCAAGTGAGGTGCAGAAAGAAGCAAGTGAGGTGCAGAAAGAGGCAACAGAAGTGTAGAATGAGGAAGAAAGGTGCCGAAAGAAGCACGAGACGTGCAGTGAGAGAGGTGCAGAAAGAAGCAGGAGAGGTGCAGAAAGAAGCAAGAGAGGTCCAGAAAGAGGCATGAGAGGTGTAGAAAGAGGCAAGAGAGGTGCAGAAAGAAGCAAGAGAGGTGCAGAAAGAAGCAAGTGAGGTGCAGAAAGAGACCAGAGAGGTGCAGAAAGAGGCAATAGAAGTATAGAAAGAGGAAGAAAGGTGCCGAAAGAGGAAGAAAGGCACAGAAAGAGGAAGAAAGACGCAGAAAGAGGAAGAAAGACGCAGAAAGAGGAAGTAAGGTGCAGAAAGAAGCAAGAGAGGTGCAGAAAGAAGAGAGTGAGGTGCAGAGAGAGGCAAGTGAGGCCAAGAAAGAGGCAAGAGAGGTACGGAAAAGAAGCAAGAGAGGTGCAGGAAGAAGCAAGAGAGGTTCATAAAAAGGAAGAAAGGTACAGCAAAAGCAAGAGAGGTGCAGAAAGAGGCAAGGGATGTGCAGGAAGAAGCAAGAGAGGTGCAGAAAGAAGAGAGTGAGGTGCAGAAAGGCAAGAGACATGCAGAAAGAGGCAAGAGAGGTGCAGAAAGAAGCAAGAGATGCGTAGAAAGAAGCAAGAGAGGTGGAGAAAGAGTCAAGTGAGGTGCAGAAAGAGGCAAGAGAGGTACAGAAAGAGGCAGGAGAAGTGCAGAAAGAGGCAAGAGAGGTACAGAAAGAGGCAAGAGAGGTGCAGGAAGAGGCAAGAGAAGTGCAGAAAGAAGAAGAAAGTTGCAGAAAGAAGCAAGAGAAATGCAGAAAGAGGCAAGAGAGGCGCAGAAAGAAGCAAGAGAGGTTTGTGCACCATTAGTACCGATTTAACACCCACATTTAGCTATAAGTAACAGGTGACCATTTTAGCTTTGCAAAGGGCCTTCCACCACGCTGAAACACATGTCGCTGCATTTTTGGCAACGATTGAGCAAGAAACAAGTTTTTTTTGTTCAAATCTGCAGATTATGCAGCAGATGATGGATTATGTGGCAATGCGGAAAATGTATAATTATGCGAAAATCGGCGCGGCTGAACAGTTACATAATTCCAGTGGCCCTGCTCATACTTCTTACTAGGTCCAGAAGTGCTGCTCCGTGGTTGCTTTTTTTTTGTGGCTCATTGAGTTTATAGTTCAGCTTCTATGGAAACGAGAAAGACTAAATCTGAGGTTACCACTCCACAACACAGACTACCATACCACATAATTGTTCTTCATAACACATAATCCCACTCCACATAATTCCTATACACTAAATATCACATACTTTCTATCCACATAATTTCACTGCACAACATACCACATAATTCCTCTACACACATCACACATCCACTCCACTCCTAAAAACATGACTAAAAAACTTTTACATTTACACCTCCATTAGCTCTAACTCTCGCAAATGCGAGACCTATTACATTGCAAATGCTTGTTTAACTAGTAGTCACGTTTGCAGAGTGGTGGAGAAAGGGGGCTGGGCCTCCAACCAGCGCTCAGGAATTCTGTAGGAGTTACGGGAGGTACCAGGAGGGCTTCTTGGCCCCCAAAATCCCTCAGTAGTAAAGTGGACTTCAACCCCCAACAAGTAGTGTGCCAGGAGGTGTGTTTGCAGAGTGGTGGAGAAAAGGGGGCATGGCCTCCGAAGACCTCTTAGCAATCACTCTGTGTGGGACTTACTAGAGGTAACTGGAGTGGTAGTTGGTCCCCAAGGATGTCCTTGGGGGCCAGCTACCCTCCTATTACCTCCAGTCAGTCCCACACAGCAGGATTGCTAAGTTATGATAGCAGGCCATGCCCCCTTTGCCCACCACTCTGCAAACACGCTTCCTAGTGTGCTCTTGGTTGGGGAATGAAGTCCCCTTCGCTGCTGGGTGTCCTTAGGGGCCAACTAGCCCTCCTGTTACTTCCAGTAAGCCCAACACAGCTGGATTGCTGAGAGCTAGTCAGAGGCCATGCCCATTTTTTACACAACTCTGCAAACGCGCCTCCTGGTGCACTACTGCTTGGGGATGAAGTCCACTTTAGTCCTGAGATCCTCAGGACACAAAGGGACCTCATCGCCCCACCACCAGTGCGCCAAGAGGCGCGTTTGCAGAGTGATTTAAAAAGGGGCGTGGCCTCCTACCACCTCTCAGCAATCCCACTGTGTGGGGCTTACTAGAGGTAACAGGTGGGCTAGTTGGCCTCTAAGGACCCTCAGTAGTGACGGGGACTTCATCCCCCAAACAAGAGCAAGCCAGGAGCAGCATTTGCAGAGTAGAGGTGAAAGAGGGCAGGGTTTCCGGCAAGTTGCCGGTTCCTCTATTTATTTATTTTTAATTTACGAAAGGGGCTGTGTGGCCCCCCTTCTCTTGTCGCTTTTGGGCCCCGGGGAGCCATTCCCTGGGGCCTGACCTATTTAAAAAAAATAATGAAATAGAAAGGGCCGCGTGGCCCCCCTCCCAATGCCGATATATGGGGCTGGGCCTTTGTTTTCTTTTTTTTTTAAAGGGGAGGGGGGCCGTGCAGTCTCCCTCCTCAGGCCGATTTCGGCCCCATGGACCCCATCCCCCAAATTCCGTCCACTTTGGCTTTTATTTATTTATTTTTTAAGGGAGGGGGGCCGAGCAGCCCCCCTCCCCAGGCCATTTTTGGCCCCGGGGAACCCATTCCCCAGGGCTTGGCCATTTAAAAAAAAATTGTAAAGGATGGGGGCCACACGGCCCCCCTCCCCAAGCTGATTTCGGCCCCGGGGACCCCATCCCCTGGGGCCCGGCCATTTAAAAAAAGAAAAAAGGTAGGGGGGTCACTCGGCCCCCTCCCGTCTTGTGTGTAGCCCCGGGGAGGTGGTGGTGCCCAGGGCCAACTTGCCCACCTGTTACCTGTAGTAAGCCCCACATAGTGGGATTGCTGAGAGGTGGTCAGAGGCCACCCCCTTTTTTTCCACCACTCTGCAAACGTGCAACTGCTGGTGGGGCGATGAGGTCCCCTTGCGTTCTGATGGCCTCAGGACTAAAGTGGACTTCATCCCCCAAGCAGCAGTGCGCCAGGAGGTGCATTTTCAGAGTGGTGGAAAAAAGGGGAGTGGCCTCTGGCCACCTCTCAGCAATTCCACCATGTGGGGCTTACTAGAGGGCTACACAGACTCCCTTACAAAGGGAGTATGTGTAGCCCCCCTTATCTTGATCGTCTTGGGCCCTGGGGACCCCATCCTCCGGGGCCTGACCCATTTTTTAAAAATACATTAACAAAAGGGGAGGGGGCCGTGCGGCCCCCCTCCCCAGGCCGATTTTAGCCCCGGGGACCCCATCCCCCGGGGCATGGCCATTAAAAAAAAAAAAAAAAGGGACCGAGGGAGTGGGGCCCCCTTCCTGGGCCATTTTTGGCCTCGGGGACCCCATCACCCGGGCATGGCCTAATGGTAGGGGACCGCGGGGGAAGCCTGAAGACCCCCGTGGTCCCGGCCGGCTGCTGCCTCCTGCGTGAACCGGCATTGCTTTTTACCTCTAGGGAGCTGCTGACATGCAGCTCCTTGGGGGTAAAAAGCAAAGTGCTCCACTGTGAACAAGTGAGAGCAAAATGCTCCCAATTGTTCACAGTGGAGCACTTGTTTGCTATGGGATTGCGGGAGCAGTGCTACCACCATCCAATAGCAAACTGCAATGTCCTGGGGGTGGGCACCCTTGGACATTGCTGGAGCCGGCCCTGGCGGTCCGCAGGGTTACTTACGGCTACAGCTGGTGGGGGCTGCGTGGCCCCCCTCCACTTTTGAAAGTAGCCCCGGGAAGGTGGTGGTCCCCCGGGGTGTGTGGGGTGGCTTGAGCTCCCCCACACTTTATTTTGAAATATAGCGTGGGGAGGTGGCAGTCCCCGGGGCTCCGTGGGGGGGCTGGAGCCACCCATGCATCTTTTGAATTTAGCCCGGGGTAGGTGGCGGTCCCCGAGGCTGCGGGGGGCCCGCATGGCCCCCCACATTTAATATACAAACCCTGGGGCTGGGTGGGGGGGCAGAAGCCCCCTACGCATTCTTTTTTAAAAATATAGCCCTGGGGAGGTAGCGGTCCCTGGGGATGCTGGGGCCGCATGTATTTTAATCATTGCCCCCAGGGCCTGGCCCACCCGGAGGCCTAATTAAACGAAGCGCGGGAGCCTACGCTTCGTCTTTTTTAAAATTTTCGGCCGGATTTGCAGATCCAACGCGAATCCCGCCAAAAATTTTAAAAACAAAAATACTTTTTTGGGCCCTGGCTTGGGGGGGGTCAAGGTGTTTCTACCCTGCCCCCTTTTCTTGATTTTTAACGTTTGTTTACCTTTTTTCTTGTGACTCGGTTCAACTGAGTCACAAGATGGCTGCCAACACTTCATGGTTTGAAGTGTTGGCAGCCAATCAGATCTCTGGCACGAGATCGGAAGGATACGCGGATCCTCCGTGACCATATTTGTATATCTGAGAAATCTTTAAATTTCTCAGGAACTACTGAACGGATTTACACCATTTAACAAAAAGAGTACACTCTGGACCAAGAGCTACCTTTCTGCCAAATTTGGTGTAATTCTGTTCAGCAGTTTGGGCTGTAGCCGTGTCTAAAGTTTCCTATGGAAATTAACATGGAGAAAAAGCATTTTGGGACCCCCCTTCTCTCGGCCCCCGCTTGAAGGATCACCCCGAAATTTTCAAGACAGCAGCTAAAATGAGTGGGCCATTAATTTTGTAAATTTCGCAAAGATTTGTCAAACGGTGCTAAAGATATTGCCAAAAGAAAAAACACTTTTTTTAATAGAAACAAGGTCCTAACTATAACTACCTATATATATATATACGCACACCCTTTCAGGGTTAGAGTGACGCATACTGTACAAAGCATCCTACAACACCAGCGACACTCTGAATTTGCTCACCTCAGATCTCTGTTTCTCTAGCAAAGTATTTAAGCATAGGATTAGCACAGTGCCATCCACGCCGAGTTAGAAAGGAACAAAGTCTCAGATATATATATATATATATATATATATCAGTACATCTTCAATATTTTAAAATATATACTATTATTATGATTTAATTTAAACAAATCTCACTAATATGTAATACTATTTGTGTGTATATTTTTATATATAAATATATATATATACCTAGTAACACAATTATCAAAAAGATTTATTTTACATTATATTATTTTTTTGTTTAATTCTTTACATTTACTACTATAAAAAGCACATGATATATTTTACACAAAACAGAAAACATGTTAACAATTCAATTCCAAAACATTAAATAAAAAAACAAATAAAATGTTTAAAAGAAAAAAATGTACAAAAAATATGAAACAATTTTTAAAACAAATAAAAATAGCAACAAATACTATAAAATGAAAGTTATAAAAAAAATTACAAAATACATACTTAGCCATTATTAGGAAATGTATTGGAATCTGGAAATAATAGATATACCATTCCCACTCCTGTTTATGGAACAGTAGAGAAATTGTAGGACTTCAGAGGGGTTAAATATATTATAACCACTCCAAATAGCGCAACAGTAGGAAAAATGCTGGACTGCAGAGGGGTTAAATTTACTATTCCCACTCCAGTATGTGCAACAGTAGGGAAAGCATTGGACTTTGGGGGGGTTAAATGTAGTATTCCCACTTCAGTCTGTGCAACAGTAGGGACAGTGTTGGACTTCGGAGAGGTAAGATTTACTATTCCCAATCCAATCTGTGCAACGGTAAGGAAAGCCTTCAATCAATCAATCAGGGGTTTGTTAAAGCGCGACTACTCACCCGTAAGGGTCTCAAGGCGCTAGGGGGGGGGTGCAGGTTCCATCCATCAAGGAGGGGTCTGTCGAAGAGCCAGGTTTTGAGGTTTCTTGCGAAGATGGGGAGCGATGTTGTCTGTCTGAGGTGGAGCGGAAGGGCGTTCCATGCTTTGGCCGCGAGGAAGGAGAAGGAGCGGCCTCCCGATCTGGTCTTTCTGGTGCGGGGGACCACGGCGTAGGAGAGCTGGGCTGATCGTAGGGTCCTTTGGGGTGCGTGGAATTTGAGTCGGCTGTTCAGGTATGCTGGTCCGGTGCCGTGGAGGGCCTTGTGTGCGTGGGTGAGCATCTTGAAGGTGATTCTCGCCTCGACAGGGAGCCAGTGGAGTGTGCGCAGGTGCTGGGAGATGTGGCAGTGTTTTGGCAGGTTGAGGACCAGTCTTGCGGCGGCGTTCTGGATGTTCTGTAGCTTGCGGGTGAGGTTTTTGTTTATTCCGGCGTAAAGTGCGTTGCTGTAGTCGAGTCTGCTGGTGACCAGGGCGTGAGTGACGGTCTTTCGGTGTTCGAGGGGGATCCATTTGAAGGTCTTACGAAGGAGGCGGAGGGTGTGGAAGCAGGAAGACTAGACAGAGTTGATCTGGCGGTCCATTTTGAGCTCGGAGTCCAGGATGATTCCCAGGTTGCGTGCGTGGTCCCTGGGGGTTGGCGGGTTTCCGAGGGCGGGGGGCCACCAGGTGTCGCTCCAGGCATCGGGGTTTGGGCCTATGATGAGTACTTCTGTTTTGTTGGTGTTTAGTTGTAGGCAGCTGTTTTTCATCCATTTGGCGACGGCTTCCATGCCTTCTCGAAAGTTGCGAATGGCGGTGTTGGGCTCGTTGGATAGGGAGAGGTTGAGCTGGGTGTCGTCTGCGTATGACACGATGTTGAGTCCGTAGGTTCTGACGATGGGGGCGAGTGGAGCCATGTAGACGTTGAAGAGCGTCGAGCGGAGGGAGGAGCCCTGGGGGACTCCGCAGATGGTAGGTGTGGGTTCCGAGAGGAAAGGGGGGAGTCTGACCCGCTGCGTCCTGCCGGAGAGGAAGGAGCGGATCCAGTCGAGGGCCTTGTCCTGGATTCCTGCGTCGTAGAGTCTGCGTATTAGGGTGCGGTGGGAGACTGTGTCGAACGCCGCTGATAGGTCGAGGAGGATGAGGGCTACTGTTTCTCCTTTGTCCAGTAGGGTGCGGATGTCGTCTGTTGCGGCGAGGAGGGCGGTTTCCGTACTGCCTTGGCTTACGGTTTCCGTAAGCCTTGGACTTCGGAAGGGTAAAATTTACTATTCCACTCTAGTCTGTGCAACAGTAGAGAGTGTTGGACATCGGTAGGGTAGAATTTACTTTTCCCACTCCACTCTTTGCAACAGTAGAGAAAGTGTTGGACTTTGGAGTGGTAAGATTTACTATTCCCACTCCAGTCTGTGCAACAGTAGGGAAAGTGTTGGACTTTGGAGGGGTTAAATTTACTATTCCCACTCCAGTCTAAGCCATAGTAGTCAAAGCTTTGGAATTCGGACAGGTTACATTTACCATTCCCACTCCAGTCTGTGCAATAGTAGGGAAAGTGTTGGACTTCGGAGGGGTTACATTTACTATTCCCACTCTAGTCTGTGCAACTGCAGGGAAAGCGTTGGCTAAGCAACAGTAGATAAACTGCTTCACTTCAAATACATTACATACTTGAATAACCCTATTAATTTAGAAAAAATATGAAACTATAAATATTATTACTTAGCATAAAATATATGTAAAAATTAAATCAAACAATTATCCAATTTACAAAATTTATAAACAATGTAATAATTAATTTTCAACTAAAAAATAATGCCTGCTTGATTATTACTTAATTACCTTTCCACCCCAGTACACTACACACCTAGTAACTCACAGTTAAAATATAGAGAAAAACAAATATAACAAAATTTACATAATTGATAAACAATTACATAATTGATTAACAATTGTTAGTTAATTTTTCGAGTACTTAATTAACTTACCACCCTACAACCCTACAAACCCACCAGCCCATACATAAAATATAGCTTAAATATATAATTATTACACAATTTACATAATTATTAATCAATTAAATATTTAATTATACATTAATTATTATTATTTTATTATTATTTAATTAACTTCCAACTGTATACTTCTACAAACCTAGCAACCCACAACTAAAACATAACTAAACTAAATCAATATTACATAATGTACATAATGGATAATTAATTCAATAATTGATAATAAACTAGTTATTTATGGTAATTAATTATTACTTAATTTACTTCCCGCCCTTCACCCCTACAAACCCAGCAGCCCGCATCTACAATATAACTAAAATATGATTCTTTCCCAATTTACATAATTATTAATCGATTAAATAATTAATACATTATAAATGAATGGTTAATTGATTATTGTCTAATTAGCTTCCCACCCGATGCTCCTACAGGCATAGCAACCTGCACCTAAAATATAAGTATAATAAATATATATTACATAATATATATAATGAATATCAATCACATAATTCCTAAAATCCCCCCAAAAAGTATGAATTAATAATTAATTTGCACTTAATTAACTTCCCGCCCTATCCGCCTACAACCCTTCAAATCGCTACACTAAATTACTATTAACCATTACATTAAAAATTCAAACTCACTTAAAATGACAAATTATATTTAAAAAAACTAATAACAGTTATACTAGCAATACTAGCATAGATTAATTTATAAACTAAAACACATCAAATTAAATAGGTGTAGTGCTGAAGTCCACACATCTTGTATAAGGACTGCCTTTTGTAGAAGCCTCCACACACAAGTGAATGTCAGGGGCATTGTTTAGAGGCAGCTAGGGGCTACTAGCGCCAGGCCTAAGTGGATACATGCTGCCAAGCATTGCAACTATTATTACCAAAAAACCTTCAACCTCGAATTTTCAATAAAGATATTTTGTACAAGCGGCTTCCCTTTTCCAAATGATCCAATTTCAATTTCATCCAATCCCTAATCCATTTCAATTGAATTGAATTGTGCCATATTTGGGTGGAATGTTTAGGTAGTATCTTGGTTGACTCTGCAGGTTTAATGTATAAGCTGTTAATTTGTGTGATTATCACTTTATGAGGGGCGCGTGCCACCCACCACAATAGAACTGGAAGACAATCGCAAAGGTGGGAGGTGAATATATGGGCAGATTTATTTGAGTCAGGGAGTTGATAGTAGATAACTATCACGCATGGTGTCTCTTTAGTCTGTTATATGAACAATAAATATTACATTTTTTTAAAAATCAAGGAGTTATATAACGAGAGAACCTAAACATGACTTTATTAATCACAGCAGTTGTTGAGGAAGGTTTTTATTGCCCTAAAGCGAGTGTCACCCCTCTCCACAATGAACTCCTCAATGTGCTAGTTGGAACCCTGATTAGCAGTGGTCACTCTCCCTATTGTTTACTGTCTAACAGTTTTAGTGAGTTCAAAATATGCAGACGAATGATGCTGCACACCTTGCTCTTTGTCGGACGAAGTGTGAGGTGATGTCTCACACACTCTTTTCAGGCCTTTGTTTTTTTGGGGGGGCGTGGTGTCTCGTGTTTAAATGCCTGTTTACATCCGTGCCACGCTTACAGATCATACCCAGTATGGTTTTCTGTCTCTCGAGTGAATTTTTGGTGATTGTGTAGCTCGGCTGAAGGGTACTGCTCCATGCTGCTGTTGCCACCTCACAGGGCGCGGGGGTGAGGGGGGGGACCAGGTGGTCTAGTCTGCTCTAGCAGCAAGCAAACGATTTACACACAGAGACTCAGCGACAGCCGGTTCCTATTTCACTTTGAAAAGAAGAGCCTTCAAAGGTTTCTTAGTTGTACTTTATTGTTGATGGCATCTCCAGCACAGAGCAACATCCAAGTCTTCAAGTGCTCTCTAACTGACTTTGACAGAACTCTATCAAGAGAACTTTTTGAGTAGAATCCCCATACATTCTATGACATCTCCACATATCTCCCTTTTTACACAATGAAATAACAATAATAGTAATGGTAGTAAATACCATTACAAAATTACAATACAATTTCAATAATAAAGAAAGCAAACATAACATACACAATGCATATAAAAATCCAAATACTAGAATATAAGCAATATTTAACATATAACCTCATACATAGTTATAATACATCACGACACGTCACTGTCTAAAATTAACGTCTAAAGATATAGTCTTATGGTTCACATACTTTGCATATATTACCTAAACTCCATGTAGTTCCATCATCCAATTTCACGACACTTCCTTTAATATCTTTAACCTGGAATGGTCCCAAATATTTACTCTCTCCCTTCCGAACCCACTCATTCTTCCGAACTACTACCCAATCACCTGTTTGAACCCATATTTTCTTCACTCCTTTCTTAAAATTGTATGCTCTTTCCATTCTTTCTTGTCCCCTTTGAACTCTCTCTTTGACTTCCTCACGATCAACCCAAATCCTGTCCTTCTTGTTCAACCACTCTGGACATTCTTTCTTTACAGGTTCTCTTCCTTTCAAAGATATGAACGGAGGTACACCAGTTGCTGAATGTAGACTAATCCTATGGGTCCACATCATTTTTCCTAACTCATCTTTCCAGGACAACCCATTTGCAAGAGAAAGCTGGATGTTGTCCATTACAAGACGGTTTACTCTCTCCACTAGACCATTAGCTTGTGGCCCGAAAAGAGCTACCCTCTCATGTTTGATTCCCATTCTCTTCAAATACTCTTCTATTTCCCTGGAAACAAATTGCATTCCATTGTCAGACACCAAAGACGCAGGTATTCCTTCCTCTAGAAAAACCCTCTCCAAGAATTTCACCACACTTCCACTATTAACTTCACTCGTTGTCTCCACTACAAACCACTTAGAATGATAATCTACCAACACGAGAATATATCTATCCTTATATCCTAACTTACTTACAGGCCCAATAAAATCTATGGCCAATCTTTCCCACGGTCTAGCTGGAAAGTCAGTACATACCAGAGGAGGTTGCCTTACAACTTTAGATTTGTCACTATTAGCACATATGTGACAATCTTTTACTATCTTTTCCACATCGCCATCCATTCCGGGCCACCAGAATGACTCTCTGACCCTACGCTTGGACATATTCCGTCCAGGATGCCCTTCATGTACAATATCTAGAATACGCTTGCGCATATTTCTGGGAGGAACAAGCTGGTGTCTTCTTCTAACTTTACCCTCACATATGCTTAACTCATCTCTTACCTTAAAGAACTCACATAATTCATGATCCCTGCTATCTTCGATACTCCAACCTTGAACAATTTTAGTTTCTACTCTCATTAACACCGAATCCTGTTCTCTTGCTTCCTCCCACTCTTCAAAACACAAAGCCATTTCTCCACTATTAATCACATCCACAGATTCACTGATTATTTCATCGCACTCTCCTTCCAATGGCATTCTCGACAAACAATCTGCAACCACATTTTTGTACCCTTTACATACTCAACTTCAAAATTGAACTCCATAACAGACAACAACCACCTAGATATGCGGGGTGTCACACCACCCTCCAACCCCCTTCCTCCTTTGAAAATATAGGTCAGAGGCTTATGATCCGTTCGAATCTTAAACGGCAAACCCCACACATAAAACTTAAAGTGGTTGATCCCCCAGCAACAAGCTAAAGCCTCCCTTTCGATGACCGAATATGAACGTTCAGCACCTTGCAGCCTTCTGGATCCAAAACCAATAATACGTTCCTCACCATTTACTATCTGTGACAACACTGCCCCAATTCCTACACCACTAGCATCTGTGGTCAAATATGTCTTTCCTGTAATGTCAAACCGCCCCAAAAATGGTGCTCCTGATATAGCTTTTTTAATAGATTCAAATGCTCTTTTACAGTTTTCATTCCATTCAAATGGCACATTCTTTTTCATTATCACTCTCAAAGGTTCCACCAGTTCAGTAAAATTGTCAATGTACTTAGCACAATATTCCGCCAACCCTAGAAATGACCTGAGTTTGTCTTTATCCAACGGTTCAGGAGCCATGGTTACAGCTTTTATAATACTTTTTTTCGGCCTTATTCCGCTAGCAGTAATTTCATGACCTAAATAATCCACTCGTTCTCTTCTCACTTGGCAATTTTCCATTTTTATCGTCAACCCATGTTTTTCCAACCTATTGGCTGGCGTCATAGTTTAGGGTAAACGCTGGCTCGTGATTGGGAATCGGGCTTTTTGGTTACCGCCCTGTCGCTTTTTGGGATGGCCCATCTGGACTGGCCCACTCCATCTTTGTTTCTTGTGATCTAGGAGGGTGTGTTGGTAGCTTGTTTACTGTTTTCTGATTGGATTTTGTGCTTTTTTGTTACCGCCCTGTATTTTTTTTGTACGGCCCATCCGGACTGCTTCGTACATTGGTGGTCACACAGACACACAGAAGGGCCGGAGGTGCGCTTGTTGTCTAGGGTCTGTAAATGTTAGATCTCAGTCTTTGTTTCTTTGTACAAGTTTTGGGGTTTTTATTTTATTTTTTGCAAGTCTTGCGTGAGTATAAAATAGATGGGGTTTGGCTGTAGGGCTTTTAGCAGCTACTGGTGACGCCTCCCATGGTGTCACGGCCCTTTTTAGGTGTCGCCTAGCGTTGCAGCGCGCATGCGCTGCTCGCTCTGGTGTTAGCCACGCAAATAAGAAATGACATATGTCACCCTGACCCCTACTAACATATGAAAATATGACGAGTCGTGTTAGAAGCCTCCTTTTATCAGCCCGCCCTGCACCAAGATGTGAAGCCAGCGCTACACAATGCCACACTAAATGCTCAAATCACAGACAGGGCAGGAAATAGCCCCCCCCTCCTGCTCTTCCTCCTAAGCCGCAACAGTATAAACACAATGCAAAAGCTATTAGAGCACTTTATTAATGTTAATGTTTATAGCTCAAAACATATGTACCTTTCACTTTACACTTTCTGTCTGTATAATTTACGCCACTTACACATCTTATACACTGCACATTGCAATGCAATAGGTCTCGCGTTCGCAAAAAATTAAGCTATTACTATTGTAAATAACAATGCCTTTTAGTTATGTTATAAAACAAAAAACATTACTAAAAGGCATTACCATTTACAATGTCAATAGCTTAAACTTGCATAAATGCGAGACCTATTGCATTGCAAATGCTTGTTTCTGTGCCCATTACAAAGTTGACAAATGCCTGTTTCTCCCAGAGGCGAGCAGGACTTAGCAAGGGGTTGTGGAGCTGTTCCCATCCTCTGATGGACCTTCAGTAATAGGCATTGCCAAAGCCAATAGGTCCCTAGTGAAGAAGGAGTTGGAGTGATCTACTGCAAAGTTTTCTGTCACTCTGCCGTATTTTTGAGTGAATGGTATGACTGGGTTCAAGGATGCTGTGGTATGTAGCTGTAGCCACATTGCAAAGGCACTGACAGAATGGGCAGACTGACCTGCTCCCGTGTGAAGTCTTAACACACATGGTCAGAGAGTGAGTTCCTTTTCCACTCATTTACTACCACTGCTATTCGCTGTGTTCACTCCACAATCTGCAGAAAGAGAGAGAGAGAAGCGGGAGCTGCTGAAACATCTAAATGAAGCTATATCAGAGTAATAAAACATTATTAAAGCCAATATGTCTTGTTCTGGGTGCCAACTTTTGGATTTTCCAATGTATGTTTTTCTGCGAATGATTTTTGTAAAATTGTACAAAGGGACTACTTTTTGTGTGTAAATGCACATTGTGCAAGAGGGAAAAATGCAGTCACTCTCAAAGAAGTAAGCCAGCGGATAAAGTGGGTTATCTCTTTGTCCATTCTGTATGCTGTGGTGGGCGGACCAAAAATGTTCATGACACAACAGACCAATACATAAATGGTCAATTTTATCAAAACCTTCATAAAATAATGAAAAAAGGAAAAAGAGGGAGCAAGGCAAAGCAAGTAGCAAGTCTGAAAACCATGCAGAATCCTATGGAAGAACTGCACATGAGGACCTTGTTGGCGCTGACAGAGAAAGG
Organism: Calotriton arnoldi; assembly: GCA_963921515.1. Classification (NCBI taxonomy): domain Eukaryota; kingdom Metazoa; phylum Chordata; class Amphibia; order Caudata; family Salamandridae; genus Calotriton; species Calotriton arnoldi. The sequence goes on along the minus strand of CAWUFW010017744.1, from coordinate 177,375 downwards.
ATCGACATGTAGTAGTGAAAAGCCCATATGCAGTGTTATTTTGGGTAGATCTGAATGCTCTGCTATATAGGCAGTAATCAACAGCTGCTGACGCCATGGAAGAGAGCCAGGCCCAGCCCAGATAGTGTGTGAAACCAGGGAACAGGGATGACAGAATAGGCAAGGCCAAGTAGCCACAAATAGAAGGGCAGTCATTGCACTGTGAGAGAGGAAGTCGCAGATAGAGTAGGCTGCAGGGCAAAGTCACTGCAAAGGGGGGTCTGGAACAATTACCTGCCTCTCTCTGATGGCGGTGGGTGGATCAGGCTGCGGGGTTGCAGCGAGGAGCTGCGCAGTGAGGTGAGTCGGAACAAGGACCCAAACTTCAGGCTGGTGATGAAGGTTGGCTGCACCTTCCAGCACTGAAGAGCGGGTGGCCACACTGGCATTATTGCCAGCGAAGCCACAATCCAATCAAGTAGGTGCTCAAGCAAGAGATCCATAGATATCTGCCAGCTCAATACAACTCCATCCCAGATTGTGAACATTTTTAAATAACAAATAGCTTCCACTTGGGTTCAATAAGCGATGATAATCTGAAAGGTTGGGTCAAAGCAGTTTAAACCAGGCACACTAGCAACATCTATTCAACCCCCAGTTCAACGACAAACAGATGGAAGACTGCCCTGACACTCAACATGCCAATATCATTCGGTGAGGCGATTTTAATACAATTCTATATTTACTGCTAGACAGATCAGGACATGCGATAAGACACCCCACGAGATCAGCATAATTTATTCAGCAAATTATGCTAGTGTAGGACATGATGTTTGGAGAGTTCTATATACAAACACCACTCAGTACACATTCTATTCAACAGTACACAATTCAGGCTTGCAAATAGACTTTTGGCTTATATCTTAGGAGCTCATGAGAAGTATACAGGACACAGCCATACTTCCCAAGATATTATCAGATCACTCACCAATAGTGCTAGCCTTAAGAGATCCAGAACCTCTCCTTGAAACTAGAACCTGGAAACTAAAAGACATCACCCTGTGTGTTGCGGTATTTCATTGAGGGTACAATAAAACATTAAGGAATAGTGGGAACTTAATGCGACCATGGTCCAGACCATAGCTACGGTATAGGAGGCCTTTAAGGCTTTCATCAGAGGCATATGTATATCCAAAGATGCAGGAATTTTAAAAGTTAAACAAGAGCGTCTTTTTTGGAAAAAATCTAATTCTAAAAGCTACAAGAGCACACATTAAAATTAAACACTTAGGGGCTGATTATGATCTAGTTCGGAAGGGCTCCGAATCGGATTCGGGCTTGCCCTAAGGGGCCGATTACGATCCCGTTCAGAAAGCATTCCGACCGAATCAATTCCAGAATGCTTTCCGGACGACTCGGATCGAGGGAGTCCGACCGAGCGGTTTGGATGCATCCAGATGTTTCTGGATACAATTCGGTTGGACTCCCATTTACTTCAATGGGATCCGGTGTTCCGAACGAGAACACAGGCTCCCATTGTAGAAAGGGGTGGATGGGGAAAATCGTGCACCCTGTGGCAGGCACCCCATGGTGCCTGCCACACTGTGCATGGTTGGGAAGAGGGGACCCATGGGTACCCCCACGGGCCCGATTTGGAGGGCCCCGGGTGAAGGGGGGCCTGCTAGGGCCCCCCAAAGACAGATTTCCACAGCTGTTTCCTTCCGGGAAAACTGAATCGGAACAGCTGTCCGAATCGTTCACCGTAATCGCTCGCTCTGAAACTGAGTCCATAGAGCTGTACGATTCGGCTCCGAAAGGCTCGACCTGTCCAACAAGATCGTAATCGGCCCCTTAGTGAGCTACATGACACACTGAGAGAGTTTAGAGATTCTGCAGACCAAGACACTTTATTTAAAGGAAAACGAGATAGGGCTAGCCACTTTGAGGAAAAAGGTGGACCAGAGAAAATATTGGCATAGGTAATCAATGGGTCAAAAGGACAGGGGCACATCTCAACATTACAAGATTCTGGGGGACAAGTGCAACACGAGCCACAGGCATACTTTAAATATTTACTGCAATACTATACCTAACTATATGCCTCAGGTTATAATTCTGCCCCAAATGAATAGCAGATTATATAGATACAGTGACACTGGCATGAATTGATGGTTAAAACGAAAAAGATATTAAACTGCCAATTAACCGTAGAATAAATAAAGGAGGCAATTAAAAGCTTGGTGCGTGGCAAAACCACAAGACTAAATGGCCTGACCATGACATTTTACAAAGAATCCATAAATAAACTCACCCCTCAAGTACTATGAGTATAGGAGGAAGCAGTTGTAAAGGAGAAACTGCCCTCCATAATTAAGGATGCAGTAACTACAACATTACTAAAACCAGGCAAAGAGTCTGATTTATGTTCCTCATACGGACCGTTATCATTAATTAAAATACCTGCAAAGATAATAGCGAACAGATTACAGTCCATTATGCCATTTTAGGTACTACCTGAGCAAACTGAGTGTGGGCCCTAATGCTTACACATTGCTAAATCTTAGAACACTTATAGCAATTCTATATCATATTGATCCCTGTTTACGTGCAACAGCAATGCTGATAGACATATGACTCTCTGGAATGATCATTCATGATGAAGAGCCTTAATAGGAGTGAACTGGGAGGTTTTTTTGAAAACTGATAAAACTGCCATATACAACCCAGATTGCATGCTATGGAGTCAACCTAGAATCAAGACCAATAGTATTAGAACAGGGCACCAGACAAGGATGCCCATTATTCTATTCTATTCTATTCGAGGGGCTTTTATAAAGCGCACAGCTACCCATTGGCATCCTAGTGCTGATAGTGTGGCACAAAAGAATGAATGAAGTCTACTATAGACCCTACCGGAAAAGACATGTTTTCAGTTGTTTCGGAAATGAGAGCTCATTCTCTTCTACTAGAAAGACAAAGGGCAGGTCATTCCATATCCTAGCCATGTTATATGCAAATGCCGCCCTCCATACTTACCTTTTTTATATGAGGGATCTTGGCCATGTAGGCATTTAGAGAACAAAATGTTCTCTCAGGGATGTAAGGAGAAATCAATGACCGAGAGATCAAGGGTCCTCTGTTTAGAAATGCACTGTGTGCAATACAAAGGGACTTGAATGTTATCATCTTGGAGACAAGAAGCCAAAGCAGTAGGCGTAGAGAGTGTTGGGTGGATTGCTGTTTAGGGATGTTATGTAGGAGCTTAGCAATGGCATTCTGCACCACCTGCAGCTTCTTTATGGTTGCTTTGGGTGCTCCAAGATAAAACAAATTGCTATCATCCAAATGAGAAAGGATAAGGGCCTGGACAACCAATCTTTTTGCCATCACCGAGAGAAGAGGAATAATCTTCCACAACATCCTTAACATGCCATAGCGCTTGGCCGCAGTTCTAACTGCTTGGCATTCAAAGCTGTGAGACTCATCTAGCCACCATCCGAGGCTTTTCATTCAAGATTTAGGGGTCGGAGGAGAGCCTAGGCTGCTTGGTTAGCCCAGGGACAGAGAAAACACAGGGTCATTACCCATATACACAAGCTCTGTTTTGTCTCTTTTCAATTTGAGACATGATCTCTTCATCCACTCAGCAATGCTCTCCAGGCAGGGGCCTATGGATGAAGAAACTGGACCATGACCCTGCGTTAGAGAAAACATCAGTTGGGTATCGTCGGCATATGAAATTAAGGAAATTCCAAAAGGGAGAACGATGCTAGTGAGAGGTCTCAAGTAAAGATTGAAAAGGGTTGGGCTTAACGAGGAGCCCTGTGGAACTCCACATTTAAGCAGAAGGCTCTCAGAGTTACAGTCCCCCTAAAAAACTTGAAAGGGTCTGTCCTTCAAGAATGACTTAAGCCAATCAAGGGCAGGTCCGGCAATTCCCGCATTCTGAATTCTCTCCGCTTGTATGTTATGATTTATGGTGCAGAACGCGGCTCTAAGGTCTAGAAGCATGAGCACTTCTGAACCTCCCTGGTCAAGTAGCCCCTTTGCTTGTTCCACCAGTTCCAGAAGGACCGTCTCAGTGCCATGAGATGGCCTAAATCCAGTCTGAGTGAGATGTAGGATGTCATACTTCTCTAAAAATTCAGAGAGCACAGAGGTTGTTTGTCTCTCGAGAATTTTACTAAAGCCAAATAACAAAGATATGGGCCGATAATTAGCCAAAGCATTTGGAAAGAGGCTAGGTTTTTTTAAAAGTGCTTTGACCATCTCGTGCTTCCATGCCATTGGAACAGTGCCCGAAGACAAAGAAAGATTAAACATTTTGTGTAAAATGGGACCGATTACCTCAACCCCCATGGCTAGGATACGTGGGGCACAGGATCCTCAGGATAGCCTGACTTAATTCTGCTCCGTAGGTCTGAAAGGTTATCTAGCATCAAAGGAGGAAAAACAGACAGTTTTATTCAGTTACTTGGGGGAAAGATGTTCATTAGAGACCACCATGTCCACTTGATGAGCAGCTTGAAATGTGTCATAGAGGGCTGGAATTTCGCATGAAACGAATAAGCCAGATCATTGCACCAGTCAGGTGTGGCCTCTAGGTTGAGGCCAGATGTAGCCGTTTCTAAAAGAGTTTTCACCACATGAAACATTTCGCATGGGGAGTTAGCTGAGGTGTTTTAATTGCCATATGATGCGCTCAGGTAGTTTCCCTATACCTACGTTTTGAGTCTTCTCCGTAGTCTTTGTCCAGATTCTTTCTGCCCTTTTACAGGCTTTTTTGAGTTTCCTTAACTCTGCTGAGTACCAAGGAGCAGATTTAGTTTTTGCTTGTCTGCTCTGTTTTTTTTAGGGATTACTGAGTACAGAGCGGAATTCAGCCATGCTTATATTCGCTCACTAGCAAGGGTTGGGTTAGGACCAAAAAAAGGTTTAGAATACTTAAGGACTTTTTTCCCAAGAAAAGGTAGTTTGGACCATGCCCGATTCTTATTCTTTGGGTGACCTGTGTGTGGGGGTGGGTGGGTTGACTGAGTTAGGCTAGTGTTCAACATGATTGGGGTCAAATAATTATCTGATAACATAACAGGAATTGGTGCAGCTATCTTTAGATGGATATCGGAGGAGAACACAGGGTCAGGTAGATGCCCCTTTTCAAGTGTGGGGCCTATCACTTTTTGCAATTGATGAATTGCGGTCAAATCCTGAAGGAGGCCTGCGGCTTGAACATGTCCCCCCAATATTGAAATATGTCTTCTGGTACTGGCTAAGTTAGCTGTTACTTCCACAAGCAAATGGGAGAAATAGCCTATGGTTCCTGAAGGTCTATAAAGGAGAATCCCAGAAAAAGTGATCGTAGGCAAAAATGAGATTCCAAAAGAGACACTTTTCACAATCGGTGATATATGCAGGTTCAAAGAGGCAACTATATTCTGTCTTCAAAATAATAGCTAGCCCTCCACCCTTCTTGTTCTCCCTGTCTTTTCGAAGGATATGATATCCAGGCGGCAAGGCCTGAGCAATATCCGGTCCCAACTCAGGGGCCGATTCCGATTCCGGCCGGAAATCTCTCCGACCGAGCCGGACCCGGAGAGAATTCCGACCGAATCGGACCCTAGCAGTCCGACCGGATGAGCACGATGCATTCGCATGCTATCGGACTCGATTCGGTCGGACTCCCATTGAAGTCATGGGGAGCCGGTCGAACAACGCGTACGCGGGCTCCCATTGACTCAATGGGTGCGAGGCGAACAAGGGCGCCCCCTACAGCGGGTACGCGTCCATGCGCATCGCGGCGTACATGCACAGGTAGGGGGGACCCATGGGTCCCCCCTGTGTGCGACTCGTGCGCCTACGCGTACAGGGGGGTCCGACGCGGACCCCCAAAGTCCGGCTCCGACAGCTCTTTCAAGCCGGACGGCGCGAGTCGGTCGGACTGCTCACGGCGCGCACCGTACTTACCCGGCTGGGAAACGTCTCCATAGCGCGGTGCGAGTCGTGTCCGTGCGAGTCGGTCGGAGCGTGTTGAAGCCGCGTACGAGTCGGTCGGCGATTTCGCGGGAGCTTGCATCGTACTCGCTCGGCCGGACCCGCGTACGATTCGGTCGGGAAACAGGGCTCCGAATCGGATCCGGTAAATCCGAATCCGATTCGGAGCACTACCGGCCGAGATCGGAATCGGCCCCTCGGTGTGAAGCCAGGTCTCTGAAAGAAAGACTGCATCTGGTAATTTGTCTTCAATAAGAGAAAAAAGCTCAAGTTTGTGGGCTAGGAGAGAACGACAGTTAATTACATAGATGCGCCAGGCACGGCATTATCAAAAACATCTACTCTCAAGTCCTGGCTTGAATCAAAGGCTAAGGAACAGCTGTTACAAGACTTATGGTTTAGACTAAGGACCTGATTATGAGTTTGGCAGTGCAAGAATGGGACTGCCACGCCGCCGCCCCGCTTCCGCACCGCCAAACCCTTGTGCGCACCGCCCACCAGATTGCGACTTTTTTTGTCACTGGTGGGGGTTTTTTTGGCGGTTCCACGGCGGTGTCTATGAAATAGGCACCGCAATGGGAATGTCAAAGGTAGTACCTGCATGGCATGGACTGGTGCAGTCCATGCTGTGCAGGTACTGGGGTGCATGCACACAGGGGAGCAAAACATGTGCTCCCCTGCATGCACCCCATGGCCCTGAGGCAACAGGGGATGCTGTAGGGCCCCTTTTGGTTCTTCTCTGCCATGGTATTTATGGAGTAGGAACCGCCATGAAAATCGTGGTTGAGAGGAAACTCGTAATATGCTTGGTGGGACTGCGGCGGTCTCGTCAAGCATATTGCGACCTCAAGACCACCACGCCACCACCAGGGATCTCTGATCCTTGGCGATTGCAGCGGTGCAATGGCAGTCCGACCGCCCTAGTTGCAATAGGGTGGTCGGAAGACTGCCACCGCCGCACCACCATGAGTCTGGCAGTCTGTGGACTGCCAGACTCATAATCAGGCCCTAAGATCTAAAGAGTGGAGACAACTTTTATTAACAATCCAGTTTAAACAGTAAAGCTGTGAAAAAGAGTAGAAATGCATACTTGGCGATGAAGGACCAGGGTTTCTAGTCCCATTTGGGCGCAGATGGGCTTGCATTAGGCTGGAGTGCTGACAAAAATGGTGCCTCCCAGCGTTTAAAGTGCGAAAAGTGAAATCGTTTTTTTTAACAAAAGGTAGGTTACTTAAAACTACAGAGCGCACACCAAATTCACAACTTCTTTCTCCCCAAATTTAGCAGTATAGAAAACTGACAAGAATTCTCAAGTGCGCAACGCTAGCCTTGTGTCCGCACCTCACCTCCTTTTATAGAGGACCTGCCATTCTGAACGCTGGAGCGCTGACAAAAATGGCGGGAATTAATCTGGGCAAGTCAACAAGCTAGAATTGCATGACATACACTCCTGATGCCCACGATCAAATGAGGACTAGGCACTACCCGTCTTCGAAATGCACTACCCTGCGGCTCAACTGCAGTATGCAGCCCTATGGTCTCATCCAATTCCGCAATGTAAACATGTGATGTTAAAAACCAGATTTGCAGGCACTAACCCACCAGCAACAAAACTCAGTAGGAGGCTAAAGCACAGGAATACAGCAATGAATACAGTAAAAACCACATTCAGAGCATGGTGGGACCTGGACTGACTATTCACCGCTGCTTCCATTACTTGATAACCTATTATTATCCCTAATAGGAGAAGCTAGCCCTAAAAATACTGTGCACACTACACATTATAATGATTGATGACCTATTCCTTGAAGACAAATTTATAACACTAGAAGATTTTGAATGGAGGGAGACAATAAACCTTAAAAGCTCCTGATTTGCTTCAGGCTCCAACACGCTGTATGGCAAACCTTCCCAAAGGCCCCAGGCGAGTTTAAATTGCTAACAAAAACTATAGAAAGCTATCATGTGGTGACTATAATCCTTCAGATAAGCAGAGGCAATAAGAGAAAAGAAATTGATGCTAGCAATGTCCAAAGCCAAATAGGAGTGAGGCCTGGAGCAACCCCCTAGAAGGTAAATGCTTGGAAAACTGCTGTGTGCATGTACAACGAGCACCTTACAATAATAGCCATAGGCTAACACCATTTAAATGTATACACCAACACTATTATACACCCAAACAAATGACGAAAATCACCTAGGTGCTGACTCAATCAGCAGGAGATGCCACGCATCAAATACCGACTTTGTGCACCTTACCTGGAACTGTGGAAACATTAGACCGTTTTGGGTAGACGTTTTGGACACAATAAGAGATATGACACAGGATAATATACCTACCATGCCAATTCTCTCTGCTAGGTCACAACAGGCATAACAAAAGAGAACTGGAAATGTATTTCCATCGTGCTTAAGCTTGCCTAAAGAAGAGTAGCAATTAAATGGGTGAGCGAAAAATCACCATTTCACAAGGACTGGGTGGTTGATATGATGCATTGTAAAGACCCGGCAGGCTCATATGCCGATCTGACCAGCAGCGGCCCATGCAGGTAAGATCGGTGGGGCCAGGTGGGGGGTATTTCGACAGACGACGACAAGGGAAAATTAATTATTTATTTAATTTTCCCTCGTGGTCGTCTGTCGAATCCCCCCCCAACCCGGCCCCACTGCCCCACCGCTCTTACCTGCACGGACCCCTCCTTGATCTGACACACCCAACATCTGGACCACAAGGTTTATGGAACCCCTCCCTTAGACAATAGCTTACCAGAAGTGAGGAGACGAGCAGCATAGAATATAAGATGTAGCAAATAGTGACAACAAATTACATATAAACAGATGACAGTAACACAATAATGAAATACCTAACGGGAGAAATGGGGAGGTTGTTAGCAGCCCACTCAAATATTATACAAGACATTAATAAAACCCACAGATATGCTATCTTACAAGTGTAAACTATAAAGGTTGCACAAAAATCGACAAAAAATATCAAAAGATACAATAAACTATTTACAGATTCATTTTGTTGCTTAGGGTAAAAAGTGCAGACAGAAAATGACTGACCGATATACACACTAAAGGAATATTCAACATTTGTAGAAAAAGAAAAGCAGGTGTATATTGCGTAAACTGATAGAACTGGGACAAGAAACCTTTTCCTCGGCATAATATAAAATTTACAAAAAAACACAAAGTGTATGGCAGTCTGAATGGAAGCAATATCCTAAGGACACAATTCAAGTTCTCTAACCCTACCTACCCCTTAGGAAATGCAAGAGAATAATAAACGTTGCCTATCCTGATCCTTGTTAAAAAATAATGACCCCATGTTTTAAAACCATAAAAAAGATACGGTTCTATTAATTCCATAGTTTTCAACATCATAAAAGATTTAACAGTAGCATTGCATAACCACAACCTCATGATTTTTTCTTTTGAGACTTCTAAGCTCATAAAATGTGTTCTTGGTGCAAGTTTTATCTTTTGTCTAATAAATCAGAGATATAAAGTTTTGCAGACTTTTGCAATGTTGTGGTTGCTGAAATTTGAAAATTGATATATACAATCAGTAATGTAAATGTCAAACCAAGAATAAGAGGAGTATTAATGTAATGTTTTTTAAATCAAAATAAAGTTAAAAAACAAAAGAAAATGTATTTAATAACACCAGGCCTAAAAATGTGAATGTACATCAACAGGCCAATAAATGAAGAAAGCTGGTTGGAATCCGAAATGACAAGCACCCAATCTCCCTTCCCTTATTTTCATGGGGGTATGGCCTCATACAAATGAGAGAATTCTTTAGCATTCTCCAGTTGTAGTATCCTGATGTTATGGATTGCCTCTCCCATGTTTCCCTGTCCCTGGCTGCTCAGCCTGTGTGAGTGTTCTGAATGGAATGTTTGGTGTGTGGGCTATGAGTGGAATGCTTGGGTGACTGGATGAGGAGTGACAGTTGGTGAATGGGGCTGAGCAGCCAGAAGGCTGCTCCCGGTGGGGTTTGCTATGACTTATACTTGGACTTATTCTACCTGTTTACCTGCTTACCTGCTACATGAATAAACCTACGTTGACAACATCACTCCAGCGTGATCTCCTGATTACTACACTTATTTTTGGCGACGAGTACAGGACGTCCCCACGCTCTACAGTGGTACAAGTGGACGTGAAACACATCAACATGGCTTCTACAACGTTTCTGGATGAAGCTACAACAGGGAGGAAATGCTACAAAAGACAGTCACAAGAGGCCACACAGGAATTTCATCTTAAAGACATTCTGCAACAAAAGAAACAAATGATACAGGTACAACTACGGCACGCTGTGCAGCCCCACCGGTGCCCATTACATCGGGCAGCCCCCAGACAAGCGTGCTGTACTCCATCTCATGAAGCTACTACAACTAGGTATTTCGTGGAGCCTGCTCAGACCGAGCCTTCAACTACAGTAAGCCCTTTCTTAAACTACTTTGATGCTGCGCAGATTGTGTGCCTGCTTACTGCCTGCGTTGAAAAGAGCTCCTTATTCACTGGGTCTTACAATGGCTCTAACCAAAGAACACGTATGAAGCTCATCTCATCTATGTGTTGCACGTTATTTTTACTTTGGCTGTGCCTCGAAAAAGTGATGACTGGTGACACGTCTTGGCAGTGTTGGAGTTAAGTTTACGCAGTTCAAAATCAACAAAGACATTGAAGTGCATTTTGGGGACATGACATTGACATTGGTGTTTCCTGAGACCCTTTGGACAGGTGCCAAAAGCCTTGAACACGTATGGATTACTTGGAATGGCACGATGTCTGGCACTTCTCGTGATTTGTTTTATTGAAGGTCTACGGTGGAGCTGATTTTCTCAGAGACGTGTCTCCCCACATTTAGCAACACAAACTGCAACACAAGGTCGACCCAATGGGAAGGTCAGGTGAGACACATCTTGTCTTTGATTTTTAGCCTACCATGAGACCCGTTGTCAGCGGCATTTATCAACCGCTCTTTACTCATTTAAACAAACTAGGCACGAGCTCTTGTAAGCGCGCAGGGGCTTACCTGTTTGTTTAAGATGCACCGATCGCTGGTGGCTCCATCTGTGACGTTGTCTCGATGATCTAGTGCCTGGCGCTGCTGTGACAGACGTTTTGCTGCACAAGCGTGCTAGGAGCCACCCGGCATGGCGTGATCCAGCGTGCCTCCATTTTGGGGTTGGCAAACTCCATCTAAGTTGTTGGTTCTCCTTCCGCCTATTTGCCAACCACGTTTCCGAATGCGTGTCTTTTCAACAAAGTTTATTCAAACCACAAGACTGACTAGAAAGTTGTATTGAAAGGATCGACCATGCCACTTCATCGTCGCTCTCTGTTTGCCTGCTGCGTGTGTCCTTGAGAGACAAAAAACTCGCAGGTACTCTTCATTTTTTTTTCTGGAACTTTTGTCCACAGTTGAGTGGAGGAAATCGCACTCTTGTTACGGAAACGAGCCTCAGGTTGACTGTTGGAAATTCGTGTGAGTCGTCGCTCACAGGCGAGGTTGACTGTTGGAAATTCGTGTGAGTCGTCGCTCACAGGCGTGGCCTTCTCATACTTTATTGACTGTTTCTGATTCTTGTGGAGTATCCCTCACAAGTGTTGCGTTTTTGGGTTGAGTTGTTTAAACGTTTTGCATTATTAAGTGCCTATGCTTGTGCCCTTACACAGGGGTTGTCTCCTCCAATGTTTAAAGTTGTTGCACTATTTAGTGTCTATGCCGGTGCCCCTACATGAGGGTTGACCTTAGGGTTTTTATTTTCCCTTTTCACATTAATGGGTTATTAATCCCGATTACACATTTGTCATTGTACCCTTACGTGAGGGTGGTCTCTGGAGGGTTGTGTTTTTCCTTCCTTTGACCTGTTGCAGGGGTGTGTTCCCTGCGTGCATAAGACGCCTTGCGCTGCACGGGTTTTTGTTGCAGGGGTGTGCTCCCTGCGTGCTTAAGACGCTTTGTGCTGCACCGGTTTTTGTTGCAGGGTCTTCACCTTGCCTGTCTCCTCACATTGGAGAGCATTCAAGTTTTTTTTTTAACAGGTTGTCCCTTGTAATTTGTGGGGCAGGACATTGGGTGTTAGTCCCTTTTGTCCTCATGACATTATTCTTTACATGGGGCCTGATTCACAGAACTAACTTACGTCAAAATCCTAAACTTACAACAATTTTGGTATTCACAGAATGAACTTACACATTTGGGTATCTTTCATGTAGAGGGGTCAATGTGTAAGTGTCTTCTGTGAATACCAAAATGAGTAAGTTTATTCTGTGAATACCAAAATGAGTAAGTTCATTCTGTGAATACCAAAATGGTAGTTAGTTTAGGATTTTGTCGTAAGTTAGTTCTGTGAATCGGGCCCATGGTGTATTATTTCTACTTACTGGTTGTCCCTATTGGTCGGCGGGGGCAGGACATTGGGTATTAGTCCCTCTAGTCCTCATTTACGTACACGTTGTCCTTGCTTGGGGTAGGGGCAGGACGTTGGGTAATAGTCCCTTCTGTCCACACTGACTTTATTCCTTACATGGAGATGTTACATTTTTTTAGTTTCCTCATTTTTTTTCTTCATAAGAGGAGGGGGATGGGTATTATTGTTTATCCGTCTTTCTCTATAGTCTTCTGTTCCTTTCCCTCTAGTGATGTGTGTTTCCCGCCATCCCTGGGTCTGGGCTCTAGATTCATCTTTATTAGTTTTATTCCCCTTGCGATGTTGTTTTTTCCTCATCCCTGGGTTGTGAACTATTCATTCTTGCTGTAATTTTATGTTTATAGTTAATTGCTGTTTTGATCTTTTATGCTTTGTTTATGTTACATCATTCTTCTGTTCATTAGGGAAGAGGTATGTAGTATCCTGATGTTATGGATTGCATCTCCCATGTTTCCCTGTCCCTGGCTGCTCAGCCTGTGGGCTATGAGTGGAATGCTTGGGTGACTGGATGAGGAGTGACAGTTGGTGAATGGGGCTGAGCAGCCAGCAGGCTGCTCCCGGTGGGGTTTGCTATGACTTATACTGGGACTTATTCTACCTGTTTACCTGCTTACCTGCTACATGAATAAACCTACGTTGACAACATCACTCCAGCGTGATCTCCTGATTACTACACCAGTATTATTCAAACACATGGGCAAGTATAAGGTCCTTGGAGACCTTCTAAATAATAATAATACCAGTATTTATAAAGCGCAAACAATTATCCGAGAGTGTTAAGGCGCTGGGGGCCGTCGGGAAGATTAAGCGAGCTATTGCCCAGAGTCACATGGTGCTGGGCTAACCTGCTGCCGGCGATCAAACCGTGAGCCCCCATGTTCCGGAGTCAGCCGCCCTGGCCGCTGCGCCACAATTAGTGCCACCTGGGATGTGGGGCATCTTCAGTGTGCACTGCCAAAGTGCCATTTGGCAGCTGGCCAGGAGATTTCCACAGGAATTCTGTGGATCTCCTCACAAGGGGAATAGGAAAATTGGTGGCTCCTTCCAAAGGAAGACCATTGGTTGCCCTCAGGGCCGGCTTTAGCGCTGGTGGCACCCGGTGCGACAATCATTTTTGGTGGTCTTGACCTCCTCCTCGGATTCTCTCACTACCACCGGCATAAGTGCCCCTTATCTCTCCAATCATAAATTATTGCTAAACACAGCGCCCCCCCTGAGTTCGGTGCCCTCTCCACATGTCAGCGCCCAGTGCAGCCGCACCAGTCGCACTGCCCTAAAGCCGGCCCTGGTTGCCCTATATAGACAATGACAGTGTGTCAGTATGTGCATATGGCATCTTCCACTGTGGCTCATGGCTCCCTGCAACTGGGGCAGTAAAAACGGGGAAAGAAAAATCTAGTGGGAAACCAATCAGGTTGTTAAAATTGCCCTCACCCACTGGATAGTGGCATGCTTCATCATGGGGCAGCTGACACACCCTGGCGCAGAAGAACGCTCAGGGTGGAGCGCATATTTTTTTAGAAATCTTCACTTGAGGGACCCCTTAATGCAGAAAGAAAAGATGGTTAAAACTGTCTAAGTGGGTACCCCCAAATTTTTATTATGGGCCTCCTTTGGCAGGATTAAACAATTGGTCGGATATATTAGAGAAACAACATCTCCATAACAACCTGATTGGTTTCCCAGCAGGTTTTTCTTCTCCTGTTTTTATTGCCCTAGTTGCACGGAGGTTTTTAGTCCTTCTCGCAGAGTGAGTTCAAGCGTTGATTTGGGAGAGCGAGGGAAGGCTCAATCTCTAGTCCCTTCTAGCTGTGTGTGTAGTTGTGTTAGCTCCTACCCTGTTCCTGAACCTTTAGGTCCAGCTTCAAAATCTGAGGGCTGGCACCCCTATGAAAAAACATAGCAGGGGATAAACTGTCTCTGTACTGCACTGTATGGGTCAGATGTGCTGCACACAGTGCGATCAAGGGCCTTATGATGAACATGTGCATTCGCACAGAGCACAGGTGTAACACTCTTTTTCATATGACTACACTTTCTAAAGAGCATATATTTAAGTCAGAATTTTTCAGAGTTAGTGCAGCAGACAGCACAGTCAAGAAGCATAGAGAGGCAATTGCTACTCGATTCTGAGCTGTGGTGTCTGCAAGCGCATGTGTAAACAAGGAAAAATTAAGAGTGAATGTATGTGCTTAGAAATTCAGCGCTGCCAGGTACCACACATCAAGGGATAAAGTAACGCATATCAGTGCTGGGGTCCGCATCACTGCATTAAAATGCATTAGTTACGCACCATAGCACCCTAGGATCACCCCATAAGGTGCGCTCAATGAGGCTGCATTTTATCAGCCAGCGCAATAAAATCACCTTGTCTAGCTGAGCCCGTGCCTGTGCTGCTGCCCAGAGCCTACGTCTTGACTGTCTCAAAATAAAATCGTGTTATACATCAATCACATGCATGTACTGTTTGACAAATGACAAAGTTTAAGCTGGCTTAGCTGGGACTTCAGTCAAGCTGAACCCGGTCTCAGAGTCTCTGGACAGACCACATGGCCTGTCTCAGTTTATGGCCACTGGGGTGAACATAAAATAAACAAGTACGGATGGCACTATCTCAACCCTCACATGGATCAGGAAGGCACCTTGCCGGTTGTTTACTTGTAAGGCATCATTCTACTGGTGACCATGCAGCAGTGCCATTTCTGATTGGCCCAGCAGACACTGAGGCACGGGTGACGGATTTATTTTTAGGTCGAGCCTAGACAGCACTTGCGCTGTCTGGAAGATCTGTTGTATGTACTTTGTGGGCTCTGGAGATCAGCCCCAGGACTTGCCTGCTTCCACTTTTGCTTAGGGACTCTTTTTTCTGTTCAACTGCCTCTATTTAACTGTCTTGTTAGAAACCGACCAGTAGAGGTCAGTAAAATACCAGAATTGCTTTCTGCTTAGGGACTTTCTCTTTTATTTTTCTGGTAACTGCCTTTATTTAACTTTCTTGATAGAAAACGACCAGCAGAGGTCAGTAAAATATCAGAATCACTTTAGCATTCCCTAGATTCCAGGCCATAGAAACCTGTCTTCCACAAGCACCCGTAGACAATAATTTTTTTTTTTAATCTTGTATTTTCAGTGATATGACCACCGAAGGCCCTGATTTTATATTAAAAACAGAGCTTTGGACAATACCATTTCCCGCTGATAGGCAGTATTTCTCTCCATGTGTTCCCACACCTGGTGTGTTCCGCAGTTTGGTGCTCACTTTCCCTCCATGTTAAAGTACAGTAGATGTGTCAGCTCCCAGGCTAATGTGCTGCATAGCTAAATACATATAAGGTCCCAAAGGCGAGACCGATTGCATTGCAAATGCTTGTTTTCCTTGCTGCGCCCACTGCCACAATATCAGACAAGTGGTGCCTCATCCCGTGCGTGACTGCTCAAAGTGCTGCTGCATGCTGTAGAGAAGCTAGTGCTGGCAGGATGTTGTTTCCCTCGAGTCCGGCCGGCATCCCCTAAGCAGCTGCCCCAGGCCGGATATTTTGGCTGCCCGGGAGGAGCCTGCTGAATCTACTGTTGTTGAAAAGTGAACAATTCACTTGCGCAGCCCTCTGGTCATGTGTATTGGGGGCACAGTGTGTCCCTTCCTCAGCGAGCAGCACAGAAGTCTTGAAAAGGTGCACAGACCACCAGCCTGCTGTTACAATGGACCAGCTGCAACTCAGCTGCCAGAGGAATCCGTCATGGTCGACTGCTGAACTTCAAGCACAGAAGAACCTGAGTCAACTTGAGAGAGCCTGTCTACCAGCGCGACAGCAGCAGCATGATTGTGGCAAGCCACAAATTGGAGTGCTTTACATGTTAATGTACAAATGAGACACCTGTGGAGGAAGCGGAAATATTTTCCCAGTTTGGTAAATGGCTTATCTAAGAGGTAGATTGTGCTGAGGGGTGAAGTTCTGGTGCAGCATCCTAAAGGCTATCCATGTGTCAAATCTAGCCCTGCTCTACAGGAACTTATGTGTGTGGTGGGAAGGAGCAATTGTGATAAGTGCAGACCACTTCTTCAGTGCTTGGCTAGCCTGTTGGTTAGTGGCTGGTCCAGCCTGCACCTTGTTATTATTGTGGTGGAGAGGAGGCCTTCCCATGAGGTGATTTGTGGCACAGAGTGGTTTTGAGTGTCACATGGCACAAAGGACTGTAATGCAGGTGATCCCCAGAGGCTGCCAGTTGTTCGCTACATGTCATTGGTAAGACTTTCTGCAAAGTGCATGCAAAGTACACCTGAGTTAAAAAACAAAACTAAAAAACCTCAGAACTTGTGATCGTATACAGGCACATTCTTTCCTGAAGGAGACAGTGGAGTGGTTTCTAACTGTGCTACTGGAGTTTGGGGAAACAGCCTTAACCACGCAGCGTGAACTACGCGGGGCTGAACCACGCAGGCGGTACCATGCACATCTAAACCACGAATATGCCTTAGCCACGCATATGTGTGGTTAAGGCATATGCGCAGTCTAGTTGCTGCTGCTGACGGGCGGAAGAGCAAAAAGCAGGAATGGGAAGGATCGGGATGAGGCGGAGAGGTAAGTCGGGTTTTGAGGGGTGGGGGTAGTTTGTAGGGGTTGTGGGTTAGTTTTCAGGGCTGGTAGGAGGTCAGGGTAGTTTACAGGGACGACAGGGGGTCGGGAGTTTTAGGGATCAGGGCAGGGGATGGATGTGGGGGTAGATTATTTGGGTTGGGGTTAGTTTTGGGGGTGGGGGGTTGGGGTAGTTTTCAGGGCTTGGAGGGGTCGGGAGCTTTAGGGCTCAGGGTAGGGGACAGGAAAGAGGCAGTTTTAAGACTGAGCGGGCAGTTGGGCTGGGGCGGGGGTAGGTGGAGTTAGGTTTTAGGGGGTGGGGGCTTACTTTTGGACTCAGGGGGGGGGCTGGGGTCGGAGTAGTTTTAAGGGGGCTGAGTTGTAGGGCTCAGGGCAGGGGACAGGATAGGGGCAGTTTTCAGGTGGAGGGGGCAGTTGGGAGTTATAGGGCTCAGGGCAGGGGACGGAGGTGGGGGTAGATTATTTGGGTTGGGGTAGTTTTGGGGTGGGGGTAGTTTTCAGGACTGGGTGGTCGGGAGTTTTAGGACTCAGGGCAGGGACAGGAAAGGGGCAGTTTTAAGGCTGAGGGGGCAGTTTGGCTGGGGCAGGGGTAGGTGGGGTTAGGTTTAGGGGTGGGGGCTTGTTTTAGGGCTCAGGGAGGGGGCTGTGATCGGAGTCGTTTTAAGGGGGCTGAGCTGTGAGGCTCAGGGTAGGGAACAGGATAGGGGCAGCTTTCATGTAGAGGGGTCAGTTGGGCTGGGGTAGGGGGAGGTAGGGATTTTAGGTTTAGGGTGTTTTTAGGGTTTAGGGCAGAGGGGCAGGAGTGAGATCTTTACCACACATGCCCATTTATCAAACATGTCTTTACCACGAAATTGCATGGTAAAGGCATGCATGGTAAAGGCATGCATGGTAAAGACGCAGGCGGGGTTTAGACTGCGTGGTTAAGGCATGCATTGTTGAAGCATGCGTTTTTCCATCACACAACCCTGGAGTTTGTGAAGCTGCAGCAGGGCATACCTGACTTTGATGATATGTGTGATGGGTTTGTCAGAAAATGCACTCTTAAACCTCATTGATTAATGTCATTGCTGCAGGTGTCTGTGTGTGTAACCAGAGAGAAAAGGAATTGAATCCTGGTTGACTCAAGGGCAATAGGGATTTGTGTATTTAGCGTGATACGAGGTCCCAGTCTGTGACTGAAATTACAGTGAATATGCAAGTCAATATTTTAAAATTGCATTCCACACAGTATAAGATAGGCTATCATAAAATGTGCATGGATTGTGTTTAATATAAAAAGAGTGCTTTGAAAATATATATTTTTACTATTAAGCAATCAGACCATAACTAGTTCAAATCTTTTTGATATGTGTTCATTAAAAGGACGCACTCCGGAACACGGCTGGTAACACACCCATACATTAGTTCTAAAAAAAAAAAAAGAATAAATGTTTGTAGCCACCATAATGATTCAAGTGACTCTATCAAAGACAATCACAAGCTTATTCTTCTGTGGCAGTTTGGGTTGCCACATTAGTCATGCAAGCATAAAGGCCATTTGTTGAAGTTTTGAGATTCTGAAAGAAGCAAGAGCTTGTCCTTGAGTGAAATGTTATATAAAATCTGAATTATTTTTAAATATGACAATGTTGCATCTAACGATTAATTAAATAATATAATTATTTATATTGTGGAGTTTTCTAAATTACTTTTGAAGTGTCTTCTTGTATTTATGTTTTAGGTTTAAAAGGGAATAATGTAACTTTTACATATTTTCTCACTATTTTACTTACTTTATTATTGCCCTTAAAACAGCCAGTTCCCACTCCCCAGGATATTAGCTTGCTCTTCCAGGCATCTGACATGACACCATGAGGTGTCAAGGTACACCGGTGCACAAGTAACACTAACCGTAGTCACCTTGCTGTGCCCAGGCTCTCTTTAACCTGGTGCAGTCTTACCAGGTGACATTATGAGAACTGCGTATATGTTACTGCTTCCTGTCCTAGGCTGTGTTTAACCTGGTACAACCAGTGACACAATGAGCTGCCATTTACATATATTGTCATTGTTGCTGTCTTTCTCCACAGGCTTTTTAACCTCCACGTAAGTAAACAGCCGTCATGTTCTAGTGATTGTGCCCTGAAGCTGTGGTTAATGTTACAAGCTACCCCGCCAGATTGCAACCTTGTAAACTTCTCCAGGTTATGTGTTTGTGCTGAAATAATAAATGGTTTATGCATGTGTTTGTTGGATAAAAGTATAATATAATTTTTCCATAAATGCTTAATTGTAAAAGGATGGTGCCTGCATACATAATAAATGCTGCTCTGTCTTGGTGATACACAGATGTTTCAATCATTTGAACACCTGCCTGCCACCCCGGGGCTTGGCTAATTCTTTTAACATTTATTATTACTTGTTTGTATATGCTTGTAGGAGAGTAGGATCTGCCTCTTATGTTGCCCCCACTTTTTTTTCTGATGTTTACACTGGTATCTGGCTATAGTCTGGCTGGGACCCTGCTAATCAGGGCCCCAGCCTCTCTGTTCTCTCTAAACGACTTGGAGTGCACTCTAGGTGCACTAGTGATTGGATACTGTGGTACCTTATGAGTCCCTAGTATATGGTACCTTAGGTACTAAGGGCATAGGTACTTCACAGGCCTACCAGGGGCTGCAGCATGTATTATGCCACCCCTGGGAAGCAGACTAAATCTGACACCACAGGCCTGCTACTGCAGCCTGGGTGAGGTGGTGCTAGCACTCCTCACTGAGATATAGGTTCCCTATATCTCTCCTACACACACATATAAACCTATCAGTCACCCCTAAGGCAGGCCCTATCAATCCTGAGGGCAGGGTGCTTGGCTTCTATGTGAGGGGGTGCCTCTACCTGAGCAGGGCCCCTCTGCAGCTCTCAGAGTCCATTCTCTGGTGCTGTTTGTGGATGCGGTTAAACCATATACTTTTAAGTGCATTATATCCTCGCGGTAGAATGCTAACTTTGGAATGGCTGCATCGAAACATGTCGTGTTTGGTGTCAAACATCTTGGAATACTACCCCCCCCCGCCAGTCCTGGCTGCGGGGGTAGCATTCCACCCTTCTAGAAGGATAGACATGTACCTACTGTGGAAACGCGGTAGAATCCTGCAGAGCCCTGGCATCACAAAATGGATGCCACCAGTCACAGACACTGGGCTGCCCTCCTGCTGATGACCAACACTCGCAGTGGAGGAAGCCCAACAATAGATATCCTGTCCCAAGGGGTGTGACCACCTCCCAGACAGGGTTTAGTGTATTGGGGCTGGGTGGGTGCACTCTTAGAGTGCTTTGAAGTCCTGCACTGGGGGAGCAGAAGGCTCCTCTGTGCATACCCCAGTTCAAACCGGCTCAGGGGCTACCTGCCCCTGCTCTGGCGCGAAACTGGACAAAGGGAAGTGGGTGTAGCCACCCACTCCCCTGACCCTCCCATAGGTAGGGTCATAGAGCTAGTCCCTCCCTTTCTTTTAGTATAAGAGGGGGAACCTGTGCATTGCAACCTAGATTTCCCTGGACGACGCTCTGAAGACTAATCCTGGACCTTCGACGTTCCACTACCTTTGGAAGACTGAAGAATCTCCCTTGGAGTCAAGGAGTGACTCCCCTGCTTGGCAGGCACCAAAAACTACAAACGACGGTCGCAAACTATGCCACTCCCGCCGGAGTCCGAAGTCCCTGCAGCCCAAGAAGTGGATTTCCTGACTTCTCAAAGGCCATCGTGAGTCTCCAGCGAAGCTGAGGCCAGTGGACCCCAAGAGTGACGAGGAACCGCGACCCCTGGGTACCGTGCACTATTGTCAAGTGCAACCCCTTCACAACGTTCCACGAACTTGTGCTTTGGACCACGTGTGGTCCTAGCCTCCAACAGGAATCCCTTTGAAGATCAGAGGCCTACCACGTCCCGAATGACCGTGGGCCCCTGTGAGCGAATCCTCCCGAGGCGTCTTCGCGATCCCTTGCCAGCCGGCTTGTGGGTCCCCAGAAGACTTTCTAAAGAAACCAAAGAGCTCCCCTGGTTGCTCCAAGCCTGCCCTGACTTACCTTCGCTGGGTGAGTCCCCCAGACCTTGCTGGTCTGCGCCATTGCCTCTTCGCACTTTCCCCAAGACTTGCTGTTACCAAGGCTTGTTGGCTTTGATCGAGTCGCCGACACCGCAGTAAGCTGCAGACATTATGGGACACGCCGAATCCAGCTCCTAGTCATCGTCGACGCCTCCTGGACCTCGTGGCTGAAGAGTCAAGGCACCTGCGAACGACCTGAATCTTGCGACGACGGTGGGCATCCATCTTCCTTGCCCCGAGTCACTGCCAAGTGACTTTGAACACTGTCCCCTCTGCTTTCAGGTCTTCCATCTTCTGAATCCAGGCTTGGATTCCTCCGGACACTTCTCCTGTCGCCGCAAGCAGCAAGTCTTCACTGGCTCCATTGAAAACGACGCCGCGACCCGACACCAAAGAACACCTATGCACCCGGCTCCCCTGGGTGAGGTAACTTCAGCACTACGGTGCTCCTGTGGGTGTGGGCCCTAGAACTACTTACCCTGTAAGTTTCTTGCTTGTAGCTTCCCTAGAAGTGCCCTAAAACTCTTATTTTCTAAGTGCGACAATTGCGCTGACTCGTACAGGGTTCGCGTCTGTGTTAGACACACCGCGTCCATCTCCTTTGTAACAATATCTAGAACTGTGTCCTTCGACTCGTACTGAGTCCGATCGGTGTTCGCCTCGAACACACAAGGGGCCTGTAACATCGAGACCTCCATTGCACTGACTCGCACAAGGTTCGCATCTGTGTTAGACACAGCGCGTCCATCTCCCTTGCAACTCTATCTGTAACCGCGTTCTTCGACTCGCACAAGGACCGATCGGTGTGTTCGCCTCGAACACGCAAGGGACCTTTAACATTGAAATCTCAATCGCGTCTGAGCGCATAGACTCGCACAGGACTCGCACCGGTGCCAGGACACCGCGTCCGTCCCCTGTGGGTCTCCTACAACTACCTGGGGTGGTTCTTGGGGGTCCCTCGATTCTAGATGCCCTAGACCTAGGTCTAGACAAACTAAGATTGTGATATTCGCTTGTGCTAAACTTATTTTGATAACATTTGACTTGTACATATGTTCCTGACTTCTAATCTCATAAAGAGATTAGTAGAGAGTGTTTATTAATAAATACATATATATTTGATATATATACCTGTGTGGTGTCTTTTCATTTGGTGATTCAAGAGATTGTGTGGTAAAACAAGCTGCTTTACATTCCTTCAAGACTTAGCCTGAAGGCTGCTCTCCACAGCTACCACTAGGATAGCTTTCTATAAAGGTTGTCTTAAACCTATCTACCATAAGAGTCGAATTGTTCTGGTGCAAGGTGTCCACTTTAATTAGTGAACAGCATATACCAGGCCAACTTCTCACATTGGTGGCAGCGGTGGGATTCCAGCTTGCTATTGTTTTACCAGAAAATCTCTATTTGAATTACTAACTGAAAACCACTATAGGTACTTAAGGTACATATAAAGTCAAGCTTAGTATCAATAAGTTCTACTGAACTTAGAGCTGTGTGCCAAGGGATAGCACACCCTTTCTACAGCTCAAGCTAGTATCAGTAGGCCACTAGCTAGTGTAGGTAGTACAACACTGCACCACACTAGAATGTACTTAAAGGGTGGAACCAGTGGATCCACTCAGCCTCAGTATAAGGACATGGCTTTCTCTGACTTGAGAGCCATGTGTGTTGAAAGACACCTGAAGCTAGGACAGAGTCCCTCCACCCTACACCTGATAGATCTGCTGACAGCAGATGATCTTAGATTGGCTCTAGGAGCTAATGGGTCTGAATCAGTGAGTGGGTCAATTACAGTATCTGGGTCAGATGATGAAAATCAGAATGACCAAGACTCTGTGATTGAAGGGCCAGGCCTCAAGGGGCCTGAAAAGGACAGAGGAATTCTCCCTAAGAGAGCTGACAGAGTGGAGGAGAGGCATAGGTCCCCTTCCAGGGAATCTGACCACTCTTATCACTCTAGCAGAGAATTTGTCCACCAGAGGAACTCATACTTTCCCATAAGAGAGACCTCCTCTGAAAGAATGTGCAAACTGCTGCAGTATGAGGAAGCAAGAGTTGCCCTCAGAACCAAGCAGTTGGCACTGGATAGAGAAGCCCTGGAGATCCAGAGAGCTTCTAGAAGAGAGGGGTTAGAACCCCTTGGTGGCAGCAACAGTGTCCCTAGAGGCAGAGAATCTATTCCAGACCGTAGGAACCTGAGCAAGGTTGTTCCTCCCTACCAGAGTGGGGATGATATCCACAAGTGGATAACTGCTATGGAAAGGGCCTGTAGAGTACAGCATGTCCCCCAAAAGCAGTGGGCAGCAATCTTGTGGCTCTCCTTTTCAGACAAAGGTAGAGACAAGCTCCTCACTGTTAGAGAAGAGGATGCTGATGATTATGAAGTCCTGAAGAGTGCACTGATAGATGGGTTTGGC
Organism: Calotriton arnoldi; assembly: GCA_963921515.1. Taxonomy (NCBI): domain Eukaryota; kingdom Metazoa; phylum Chordata; class Amphibia; order Caudata; family Salamandridae; genus Calotriton; species Calotriton arnoldi. The sequence continues at coordinate 153,853 of CAWUFW010017744.1, read as the reverse complement.
TTAACCACTGAGCAGTACAGGTTGAAGTTCAGAGACACCCAGAAGGCACAGACTCAGGACTGGACTGACTTTGTTGATTGTGCAACCAAGGCTCTGGAGGGTTGGCAGTAGGGTTACTGATTTCAAGGGATTGTATAATCTGATGATGATAGAACAGATCCTTAATAATTGCCAGAACCAGTTGTTGCATCAATACCTGGTGGACTCGGATCTGACCTCTCCCCAAGAATTGGGAAAGAAGGCAGACAAATGGGTCAGAACCAGGGTGAGGCAGAAACCCCAGAACCAAGGGAGTGACACCAAGAAGCAAGATCCTAAGGGCTCTGAGAAAGGTGGGGATAAGTCAAAAGACCAGAAGTCTGCACAAGGGCCCCAAAAATCTGCATCTGGTGGGGAGTCACAATCCAAGAAGGGAAAAGGCAAAAAAAAAGCCCTGGTGCAAATTCTGTAAACAGAAAGGGCACTGGACTTCTGATTGTAACAAGTCCAAAGACCAAACCACCACCACTCCTGCCCCTAAGGCAACTGTTCCCCCTAGCTCAGCTACTGGTGGAGGTGGTACACAGAACAAGGGTGTAGTAGGGTTGACCCTGGGTTCTGAAGTGGACTCTGACCTAGTCAGAGTGCCCACTCAGGCAATGCTGATTTGTGAGGGAGACCTTAATATGTCCTTCCTAGTAAGCCCCAGTAATCTGGGCAAATACAAACAGCAGCCTGTAATAAATGGCAAACAGGCTTTAGCATTTAGGGACACAGGTGCTAGTGTCACCATGGTGGCAGAGGATCTTGTGGACCCTGGACAGATCATCCTGGGCGAAATGTACCAGGTGACCAATGCAAGCAATGTCAAGACCAACCATAGTCTGGCAGTTGTGAATTTCTCCTGGGGAGGGGTAACTGGCCTCAAAAAGGTTGTAGTCAGTGCAGACCTCCCTGTCGAATGTCTATTGGGCAATGATCTAGAGACTTCAGCCTGGTCTGAAGTAGAGTTATGGACTCATGCTGAGATGTTGGGCATCCCTGCAGAGGTATTTGCTGTGACCAGGTCACAAGCAAGAATGCATAACACTGAACCAGCTCTGGATCCTGGAACAATGGACCAGATGCTTCCCAAGAGGAGGAGCAGTAGGGTAAAGGCAGTGCCTTCCCCTCTGTCTCAGATCACAGATTCACCCCCAGAGGGAGGTGAAGCAGATCCTGAAGAAGGAACTGCCCCAGAGGGACTTGAGCCTGATCAGGTTGAGTTCTTGGGGGCAGGGGGCCCTTCTAGGGAAGATCTGAGTAAGGAGCAACAGTGCTGCCCCTCCTTGAACCCCTCAGACAGCAGGCTGCTGCTGAGGCTTCTGGGAGTGCTAGTGGGTCCCATAACGTTTATTGGGATGAGGGACTCCTATATTCTGAGGGTAGAGATCCAGCCCCTGGAGCCACCAGGAGGATGGTAATACCTCAGAAGTTTAGGGGGTTCCTCTTGACCATAGCACATGACATCCCTTTAGCAGGACACTTGGGCCAAAACAAGACCTGGGACAGGCTTGTTCCACATTTTCATTGGCCACATATGTCAGAGGACACAAAGGAGTTTTGTCGCTCCTGTGTCACATGCCAAGCCAGTGGTAAGGCAGGTGGCACAACAAAGGCCCCCTGATACCACTACCTGTGGTGGGGGTACCTTTGAGAGGGTAGGGATTGACATTGTTGGTCCCCTTGACCCTCAAACTGCATCTGGGCACAGGTTTATCCTGGTGGTAGTGGATCATGCCACCAGGTACCCAGAAGCAATTCCCCTGAGGACCACCACAGCCCCTGTGGTGGCAAGAGCCCTCATTGGAGTTTTCTCCAGAGTGGGTTTTCCAAAGGAGGTCATTTCTGACAGAGGTACCAACTTCATGTCAGGATATCTGAAAGCAATGTGGAAGGAGTGTGGTGTAACTTATAAGTTCACCACCCCTATCACCCACAATGCAATGGTTTAGTTGAACGCTTCAACAAAACCTTGAAAGGAATGATTAAAGGACTCCCAGAGAAGCTTAGGCGGAAATGAGACCTTCTTCTTCCTTGCCTGTTGTTTGCATACAGAGAGGTTCCACAGAAGGGGGTTGGCTACAGCCCATTTGAGCTTCTGTTTGGGCATCCTGTGAGAGGTCCATTGTGTTTGGTAAAAGAGGGCTGGGAGTTACCTCTCAAGCCCCCAAACAAGATGTGATGGACTATGTACTTGGTCTCCGCTCCCGGATGGCTGAGTACATGAAAAAGGCAACCAAAAACCTGGAGGCCAGCCAAGAATTACAAAAAGCTTGGCATGACCAAAGGCTGTACTGACTGTATACCAGCCAGGACAGAAGGTGTGGGTAATGGAGCCTGTGGCCCCAGCAGCCCTCCAGGACAAGTGGAGTGGCCCCCATACAATAGTTGAACAGAAGGGAGAAGTCACCTACCTGGTGAATCTTGGAACTCCCAGGAGCCCCCTGAGGGTGCTCCATGTCAACCGATTAAAGCCATATGTTGACAGGGCTGACATGGGCTTGCTCATGGCAACTGATGAGGAACAGGAGGAGGAGAGTGACCCTCTCCCTGACCTGCTCTCTCAGAACCCTGATGATGGGTCAGTAGATGGTGTTGCTTTGGCAAGCAGCCTCACTGACCATCAGCAAACTGAGTGCAGACAAGTTCTGCAACAGTATAGACATATGTTTAGCCTGACCCCTAGTCAGACTTCCTGGTGCACCCATGAGGTGGACACTGGAGACAGTCTGCCTGTCAAGAATAAAATCTACAGGCAACCTGACCATGTCAGAGACTGTATCAGGACTGAAGTCCAGAAAATGTTGGAGCTAGGTGTAATTGAGCCTTCAGATAGCCCTTGGGCTAGCCCAGTAGTCCTGGTACCCAAGCCTCATACCCCGGGTGGTAAGAAAGAAATGAGGTTTTGTGTAGACTACAGAGGCCTCAATGCAGTCACTAGGACTGATGCCTATCCCATACCAAGGGCAGATGAGCTGATTGATACTTTGGCCTCAGCCAAGTATCTAAGCATGTTTGACCTGACAGCTGGCTACTGGCAGATCAGGTTAGCTGATGATGCAAAAGCCAAAACAGCATTTTCGACCCCTGGTGGGCACTACCACTTTGTGGTGATGCCCTTTGGATTGAAAAATGCACCTGCCACTTTTCAGAGGTTGGTGAATAAAGTTCTGATAGGGATGGAAACTTATTGCTCAGCTTATCTAGATGATATTGCTGTCTTTAGTTCCTCCTGGCAGGATCACCTGGTCCACCTCAGGAATGTTTTGGAGGCCCTGCAGAAAGCAGGCCTCACTATCAAGGCCACTAAGTGCCAGATAGGGCAGAGTCAGGTTGTATACCTGGGCCACCTTGTAGGTGGAGGCCAGGTTCAGCCTTTACAGAGCAAAATCCAAACCATAATGGAATGGGTTGCTCCAACCACCCAGACACAGGTGAGAGCTTTCTTAGGCCTGACTGGGTACTATAGGAGGTTTGTCAAGGGATATGGATCTATAGTGACCCCCTTGAATGATCTGACCTCAAAGAAAATGCCAAAAAAGGTTCAGTGGACAGCTAGCTGTCAGAAGGCATTTGAAGACCTAAAGCAGGCCATGTGCACTGCCCCCATCTTACAGAGTCCAGACTACACCAAAAGTTCATTGTCCAAACAGATGCTTCTGAGCTGGGTGTGGGAGCTGTACTGTCTCAACTGAATGATGAAGGTCAAGACCAGCCAGTAGCTTTTATTAGCAGAAGTCTGACCCCTAGAGAGAAACGCTGGTCAGCTATAGAGAGGGAGGCCTTTGCTGTGTTGTGGGCCCTGAAGAAGCTGAGGCCATACTTGTTTGGCACTCACTTCATAGTTCAGACTGACCACAAGCCCCTCCTATGGCTTAAACAGATGAAAGGTGAAAACCCAAAACTTTTGAGGTGGTCCATTTCCCTACAGGGGATGGACTATACAGTGGAACATAGACCTGGGACCCAACATGCCAATGCAGATGGACTCTCAAGGTATTTTCACTTTGAACACAAAGACTCAACTGGTCAAGGTTAGTTTAGTGTCCCTGCGTTTGGAGGGGGTTGTGTAGGAGAGTAGGATCTGCCTCTTATGTTGCCCCCACTTTTTTTCTGATGTTTACACTGGTTTCTGGCTATAGTCTGGCTGGGACCCTGCTAATCAGGGCCCCAGCCTCTCTGTTCTCTCTAAACGACTTGGAGTGCACTCTAGGTGCACTAGTGATTGGATACTGTGGTACCTTATGAGTCCCTAGTATATGGTACCTTAGGTACTAAGGGAATAGGTACTTCACAGGCCTACCAGGGGCTGCAGCATGTATTATGCCACCCCTGGGAAGCAGACTAAATCTGACACCACAGGCCTGCTACTGCAGCCTGGGTGAGGTGGTGCTAGCACTCCTCACTGAGATATAGGTTCCCTATATCTCTCCTACACACACATATAAACCTACCAGTTACCCCTAAGGCAGGCCCTATCAATCCTGAGGGCAGGGTGCTTGGCTTCTATGTGAGGGGGTGCCTCTGCCTGAGCAGGGCCCCTCTGCAGCTCTCAGAGTCCATTCTCTGGTCCTGTTTGTGGATGCGGTTAAACCATATACTTTTAAGTGCATTATATCCTCGCGGTAGAATGCTAACTTTGGAATGGCTGCATCGAAACATGTCGTGTTTGGTGTCAAACATCTTGGAATACTACCCCCCGCCAGTCCTGGCGGCGGGGGTAGCATTCCACCCTTCTAGAGGGATAGACATGTACCTACTGTGGAAACGCGGTAGAATCCTGCAGAGCCCTGGCATCACAAAATGGATGCCACCAGTCACAGACACTGGGCTGCCCTCCTGCTGAGGACCAACAATCGCAGTGGAGGAAGCCCAACAATAGATATCCTGTCCCAAGGGGTGTGACCACCTCCCAGACAGGGTTTAGTGTAATGGGGCTGGGTGGGTGCACTCTTAGAGTGCTTTGAAGTCCTGCACTGGGGGAGCAGAAGGCTCCTCTGTGCATACCCCAGTTCAAACCGGCTCAGGGGCTACCTGCCCCTGCTCTGGCGCGAAACTGGACAAAGGGAAGTGGGTGTAGCCACCCACTCCCCTGACCCTCCCATAGGTAGGGTCATAGAGCTAGTCCCTCCCTTTCTTTTAGTATAAGAGGGGGAATCTGTGCATTGCAACCTAGATTTCCCTGGACGACGCTCTGAAGACTAATCCTGGACCTTTGACGTTCCACTACCTTTGGAAGACTGAAGAATCTCCCTTGGAGTCAAGGAGTGACTCCCCTGCTTGGCAGGCACCAAAAACTACAAACGACGGTCGCAAACTACGCCGCTCCCGCCGGAGTCCGAAGTCCCTGCAGCCCAAGAAGTAGATTTCCTGACTTCTCAAAGGCCATCGTGAGTCCCCAGCGAAGCTGAGGCCAGTGGACCCCAAGAGTGATGAGGAACCGCGACCCCTGGGTACCATGCACTATTGTCAAGTTCAACCCCTTCACAATGTTCCACGAACTTGTGCTTTAGACCACGTGTGGTCCTAGCCTCCAACAGGAATCCCTCTGAAGATCAGAGGCCTAACTCATCCCGAGTGACCATGGGCCCCTGTGAGCGAATCCTCCCAAGGCGTCTTTGCGATCCCTTGCCAGCTGGCTTGTGGGTCCCCAGAAGACTTTCTAAAGAAACCAAAGGGCTCCCCTGGTTGCTCCAGGCCTGCCCTGACTTACCCTCGCTAGGTGAGTCCCCCAGACCTTGCTGGTCTGCGCCATTGCCTCTTCACACTTTCCCTGAGACTTGCTGTTACCAAGGCTTGTTGGCTCCGATCGAGTTGCCGACATGGCAGTAAGCTGCAGACATCGTGGGACACGCCGAATCCAGCTCCTGGTCATCGTCGACGCCTCCTGGACCTCATGGCTGAAGAGTCAAGGCACCCACGAACGACCTGAATCTTGCGACGACGGTGGGCATCCATCTTCCTTGCCCCGAGTCACTGCCAAGTGACTTTGAACACTGTCCCCTCTGCTTTCAGGTCTTCCATCTTCTGAATCCAGGCTTGGATTCCTCCGGACACTTCTCCTGTCGCCGCAAGCAGCAAGTCTTCACTGGCTCCCATTGAAAACGACGCCGCGACCCGACACCAAAGAACACCTATGCACCCGGCTCACCTGGGTGAGGTAACTTCAGCACTACGGTGCTCCTGTGGGTGTGGGCCCTAGAACTACTTACCCTGTAAGTGACTTGCTTGTAGCTTCCCTAGAAGTGCCCTAAAACTCTTATTTTCTAATGCGACAATTGCGCTGACTCGTACAGGGTTCGCGTCTGTGTTAGACACACCGCGTCCATCTCCTTTGTAACACTATCTAGAACTGTGTCCTTCGACTCGTACTGAGTCCGATCGGTGTTCGCCTCGAACACACAAGGGGCCTGTAACATCGAGACCTCCATTGCACTGACTCGCACAAGGTTCGCGTCTGTGTTAGACACAGCGCGTCCATCTCCCTTGCAACTCTATCTGTAACCGCGTCCTTCGACTCGCACAAGGACCGATCGGTGTGTTCGCCTCGAACACGCAAGGGACCTTTAACATTGAAATCTCAATTGCGTCTGAGCGCATAGACTCGCACAGGACTCGCACCGGTGCCAGGACACCGCGTCCGTCCCCTGTGGGTCTCCTACAACTACCTGGGGTGGTTCTTGGGGGTCCCTCGATTCTAGATGCCCTAGACCTAGGTCTAGACAATCTAAGATTGTGATATTCGATTGTGCTAAACTTATTTTGATAACATTTGACTTGTACATATGTTCCTGACTTCTAATCTCATAAAGAGATTAGTAGAGAGTGTTTATTAATAAATACATATATATTTGATATATATACCTGTGTGGTGTCTTTTCATTTGGTGATTCAAGAGATTGTGTGGTAAAACAAGCTGCTTTACATTCCTTCAAGACTTAGCCTGAAGGCTGCTCTCCACAGCTACCACTAGGATAGCTTTCTATAAAGGTTGTCTTAAACCTATCTACCATAAGAGTCGAATTGTTCTGGTGCAAGGTGTCCACTTTAATTAGTGAACAGCATATACCAGGCCAACTTCTCACAATGCTGAAGAAAAGTACATGTCTATTGGCTAAACAAAATGAGTACTAGGCACCTGATGGTGTGCCTGCCTATGCAATACTCAGTGCTTTCATAACACAGGAAATCCTGCACGGATTTTCTTAAACCCACTCTGTGCAAAGTAACGGTCATACTGGCTAGCTGAATCACTGTATTTTGGTGTTATTTTCTTCTGTGTTTCATACTAACTGGTCACTTTCTCACTTTGCCTTTGAGCAATATTCCCAGCCGTCACACAGTGGGGGCTGAGGAATGGAGAACCAGTGTCTGAGGACAATGGAGGGGCATAACAATATAGCTCAGACTTCCACCTTTCAATCTTCTTTCTACACCCAGTGCTTTCACTTTCTTCCATATCTCCTATAATCTTGTGCTTGAATTGCATTTGCTGGCATCACGTTAAAATGTTGATTTGCATAGATGCAAGTGCATTCTTACTTATGCTACATTGAGTACTAGCATGCATCCTAGGAGTATATTTAAAATCTTAGGGCCTCATTACTAGTCTCGTGGTGGAGCAGGAGTGGCAGTCCACCATTTTGCCGATTACAACTTTGTAAGTCGTATTGGGGTGTGGAACGACTATTCCCTGGTTGCTGCACAGGAGGGCCACAACGCATTATGCTGAGCTGGCGCAGTCCTGCTCAGCATATTTTGAGTTCCTGGACCGCCAGCCTTTTCATGGCAGAGCCCCACCATAAAAAGGCTGGCCCTACAAGGCCCCCATGTCCCCCCTGCCATGGGGATACATTCAAGGGAGCACAACAGGTGCCCCTCTGTCTGTATTCTCTCCAGTTCCAGCACAGCATGGACGTCACCGTCCATGTCGTGCTGGAACTTTTTGGCCGTTCCCATGGGAAATGCCAAAAGACCGCTGACTGTATTACGAGTTGAGCTTTTACAACTCGTAATACGGCAGGCAGTCCATGCGTGGGTTTGGAGCAGCGAAGGCGGGTTTCACCCTTCGTTGATGCGCCAAACTCATAATCAGGCCCTTGATTCTTTCTGAACAAGCAAATTCATACGTGTTTATTTATTTTTGTAGCTATTTGTCCTCCACCTCGCAGCACAGGTGACAGGTGACCCCAGGAAGCTTTTTTGGACTGCACTGAGCAGGTACATTCACTGAAAACTGCATAGCATAGCAGAACAGAGTCAATGACTTCCCAGACAGACTATGGGGCCGATTCCGATCTCGGCCGGTAGGGCTCCGAATCGGATTCGGCTTAACCGGATCCGATTCGGAGCCCTATTTCCCGACCGATTCGTACGCGCGTCCGGGCGAGCAAGTACGATGCGAATTCGCCGACCGACTCGTCCGGGCGTCCCGACCGCTCCGACCGACTCGTTCCCGGGTCGAACCGCACCGACCGACTCGCTCGGACTCGATTCGCACCGTGCAATGGAGACGTTCCCCGGCCGGGTAAGTACGATGCGCGCCGCGAGCAGTCCGACCGAGCCGCGCACTCCGGCTCGAAAGAGCAGTCGGAGCCGTACTTTGGGGGTCCGTGTCAGACCCCCCTGTACGCGTAGCCGCGCGAGTCGCACTCAGGGGGGACCCATGGGTCCCCCCTACCTGTGCGTGTACGGCGCGAGTCGCTTCGCCGCGTACACGCTGTAGGGGGTGCCCTTGTCCGCCTCGCACCCATTGAGTCAATGGGAGCCCGCGTACGCGTTGTACGACAGGCTCCCATTGACTTCAATGGGAGTCCGACCGACTCGAGTCCGATGGCATACGTGCGCATCATACTCGTTCGGTCGGGCTGCCAGAGTCCGATTCGGTCGGAAATCTCTCCGAGTCCGGCTCGGTCGGAGAGATTTCCGGCGCGAATCGGAATCGGCCCCTATGAGTCTTAAACTTTGTAATTTGTGAGTTTGGCAGTGTACCACGGATACAGTCTCATTGGTATTGGCGAGTGGACACTGTTGATTATTTTTAACAGAGATTAAAACAGCTCAGTTATGTGAATTGTAAAGAAGTATGACATTTAAGAAATTAGGTGTATTTTCAGTACCGGATAGTAGTAAACACGGAAAAACAGCATTTTGACTTATACAAATTAGAGAGAGCCAGGGACACGTGAGACTAACAAGAAATAGTACTAGGACCTTACAGTTAGGAAGCAAGATACAGTAGACTGCAACTTCACTATGAATATCACGGATTGGCTAAAGCATGCTTTATCCCCATTGGTCATACATGCAGAATGTTGGACACATTTTTGTTTCGTTTCCTACACGGTTTTGCTGAATAATACTGGTAAAGATAAGCCCTGAACTTCAGCTATGAGTACCAAAAAGAGGAAAACGGGTACTAGCCAATGGAATTCTTGCGAGAACAAATCTGGGGCACGGTGCTATCGAAGTAAATTTTACCTATCCTGGATTCAAGCAAAGCAATACAAGGCAGTTAAATCATGATATATACTTTAAGAGGTGCAGAATAATAGTATATGTTATGTTAAATGTTATGTTAAATATACTTCTATAGCGCACGTCTACCCATAGGTGTCTTGGCGGTTGCAGATCATGAGCTCCTAAGCTAGAGCATTACTGATTCCTAAACAGCCAAGTCTTCAGTTCCCTTCTGAAAGCGAGAAGGGTGGGTATGGACCTAAAATACAATGGGATGGAGTTCCACAGCTTAGCTGTGCTGTTAATGAAACTCCTTCCTCCCCATTTCACTTTCCTGATTCTTATGGTGGTAATCAATTTTGCATTAGTTGACCGTAAAAGCCTACTTGGTGAATGCCAGTTGAAAACCTTCCACAGGAATTGCGGTCCTTCTCTGTGCAAGGCTTTATGGGTCACACAGAGAGCCTTGAATTTAATTTGTTGTCCACTGGGAGCCAGTGCAGCTCCATTAAGGCCTGCAGATATCGACTGGTATTTGGAGATGTTCAAAGTCTATCTGGCCGCTGCATTCTGCACCGCCTGGAGCTTATCAAGTAGTTTAACCTGGAGATTCATGTACAAGCCATTACAATAGTCCAGTTTAGATAAAATCAGTGAGGAAACAACAATCTTTCTGGTATCTCTGGGAATGAAAGGAAAAATTTTCCGCAAGGTTTTGATTGCAAAAAAAGAAGAGGATACAACTTTCGACACCTGTGCATCATATCCGAGCTTATCATCCATGATAAATCCAAGATTTTTTGCTTTAGTCACTGGGGTGGGAGGAGAGCCCAGACTGTCTGGCCACCAAGCCGGAGACCATACTGGAGAGAGATTTCCAAACAGAATAACCTCTGTTTTACTCGAGTTCAGTTTTAAGCAGTGTCTACTCATCCAGTTGCTTAGGGCGATCATGCAATCATGTAATTTTATAGAATGGTTAATATTGTTATCTACAGCTGATACGACCAATTGGGTGTCATCGGCAGAGGATGTTGGATTTAAATTTAAACTTTTAATTAGAGGGGCAAGTTCTGAAACGTAGATATTAAAGAGCATTGGGCTCAATGCAGAGCCCTGAGGGACTCCACATGGCAGAATAAAAGGTGAGGATTTAAACTGAACAAGATTCAGAATTTGAGATCTCTCTGATAGAAAGGAGGTTAGTAGCGTGAGAGCTTTACTTTTAACCACTATGGCATTCAAACGGTGGATCAGTAATCCATGGTCCACCGTATCAAAAGCTGCAGATAGGTCATGCACGATGAGAGCTGTTGACCCTCCGCCATCCAATGCCATTCTTATCTCTTCGGTGGTTTTTATCAGTGCAGTCTCCATACTGTGATTCGCTCTAACCCCAAACTGACTGAGGTCCAAAAGTTGATTGTCAAGAATATAATTCGATAGCTCAGCATTAATTATTTTTTCCACCATTTTAGCTGGCAGAGGAGGTCTTGAAATGGGACGATAATTTGCCAGATCACTGGAGTCAAAAGAGGGTTTTTTAATAAGAGGGAGAATATTAGCCTGTTTCCAAATTACAGGAAATGTCCCTTGCTCGAACATTTGATTGAATACTAATGAAAGATGAGAGGCGATTGGCAGATTTGCGAGCTTTAGGATCTTAGGGGGACATGGATCGTCGGGAGACCCAGATTTGGCAGCTAAAAGAAGAGATCCTACTTAGGTAGAAGTTGTAGTAAATTTTGTTAAGGAACAATCATTGATTACTTCCTGGTCCTTAGTATCCATGTCAATATTTGGATTTGTCGAATTGGTCAAAGATTAGGTCAACCTTATTTCTAAAAGTCAGAGCAAGTGTGTCGCAGAAATCTTGATTGTGAGTGATGGAATTATTTTTTATAACTGAGGTAAATTTTGTTATAACCTGGAATAATTCTTTATTGGAATTACCAGCTTTTTCAATTAATTGTGTATAGTAAAGGCTTTTTTCATTGATAACCATTTTTTTATATTTTGCAAGAACCACTTTATACCTTTGTTTTTTCAGATTTTTCATAGTGTTTACGCCACCTCCTCTCTTGCCTCCTGCATGCTTGCTTTTCGAGTCTCAATGCTTCGGAAAACCATGGAGCCGAAGGTGCCCTTCTGTGCTTGTTAGCAGAGATAGTGGGAGTTACTTTTGCAAATGTAGATTCGAGCCATACAGTATAATTCTTGGCTGAGGAGTTAGTGTCCATGCCAATGTCTGGTGGGCTCTGCAATAGATGAGACGTTAAAACCTCTGGGCCTATTTTATGCCAAGCCCTACTAGAAACCTTGAATGCTGGTTTAATTGAAGTCTGACAGGACGGGGGTAACATATAGTCAAAGAGTATCGCTCGGTGGTCTGACCAAACTAGTGGGATTACTCTAAGATTGGAGATAGCAGGATTATTGGAAAAGAGTCTGTCTAAAGTATGACCAGCAAGATGCGTCGGGTCGTTAATCAGTTGTTTGAGACCTATTTCAGATGCCATATCTAGGAGATTTAACGTATCATTGTTAGAAATGGGGGTCTCTAGTTGGCAATGGCTGGCCACTGTCCAAGTAGGGACCCTTCTTCCTAAGTCAGAGTGAGAGGGCTACTCTCCTTGATACCCCCGCTCAACCCTGTGGTAACGTAGCACGAGCAGGTAGGCTTATCTCAGAGGCAGTGTGTGAAGCATTTATGACCATACACAGTAACACAGTGAGAAACACTACAAAGGGACACCACACAAGTAGTTATAAAAAATAAGTATCTTTATATATATATATGCAGACTTATCACAAGACCAATAACTGTAAAAGCCACAATACTGTCAAAAATAGGATTACTGTTGCAGGACTGTCAAAAATAGTTCCAAGGTTGCAAAGATAAGGTTCAAATTCAAAGCAGTGGTCTCTGCGACCCTTTCTCTCACAAAGTACCTGGATTCGGTAGCAAAATCAACAAAATGTCGCAAAGAAGTGGTAGCGATGATTTTTCTCACGCGAGGCCGGCGATGCGCTGAAATCCTTGCCGCAAGGGAGGATGATGCGCCGATCTGCTGATGCGTGCGGAGACGATGCGACCAACTTCTGCACGCTAGGCTGCCGATGCGCTGAGACCTTGCCGCGAAGGCGATGCGACGATCCTGTTGCGTGTGCGGAGACGATGTGACAAACTTCTGCACGCTAGGCCGCCGATGCGATGACTTTCTTGCCGCGAGGGAGAAGTCGATGCGACGATCCTGTTGCGCTGTGCGATGGTGTTGCGATGCGAAGAAAAGGCGCTCCGCGAGGGAGCGACGAAATCCGGTGCGTGCAAAAATGGCGGACGCACGGCGTCCGCAATGCAATGTCTTGAAGCGATGATTTCTGTAGGGGTTGCGAGAGCTCGGCGACAGCCGCGCAATGATTTTTCCAGCACTCTTTTCTCTTAAGCAAACTAGAGGCCCTGGAACTCACAGGAGCCTCATCAGCAGATAGCAATCCTCGCAGGGAGGAAGCAGGAGGTTGGTGGTGGAGTCTGATGTGCCTGAGACTCCAGCAGGAGGCTAGCTCTTTTCCTAGCCCTTGGGTAATTGCTGTAACAAAAATAAAAGTTCTCTCAAAAGTCCTTTTCTCTCTTCTTCAAGGTCCAGTGGTCACTGCTGCAGGCCAGTGCAAGAAAAACACACAAGCACAAGGACAGTCACTTCCTGCAGATTCCTCCAGTGGCACGGACAGAGTTTCCTCTTCAGATCCAGGGGCAATACAAATTGTAGGGGTTTGAGCACAGATATTTATACCCCAAAAGTCTTTGTTCTCACAAGCTACAAGTCACTGAGCCTAGCCAGAACCAGTTCTGGTCAGTCCTGGAGCACTTTGTTTACCAGGCTGCATCCTTCCTTTCAGAAAGAGGGGGTCTGCTAGCAGACACACAGTAGGAGGTGGAGCCAGCATTCACCTTGCCAGTCACAGCCCTATTCAGGTCAAGGAGCCACCCCTCCCCATACTCTAAATGCAGATCTCTCTATTCAACCCAGGTCTGACTCATCCTGCCCTGCCCCTCCAAAACCAGACAGCCAATACACATAACAGCAGAGCACACTGGAAGGCTTAGGCAAGAAAATACCTACTGTCTAAAAGTGGTATTTTCAAATACAGAATATAAAAATAAACTTCACTAAAAGATGTATTTTATTATTCTGAGCTCAGGCATACTAAATTCGTTTTTCTACCATGTTCCTGGGGGTCAGTTAGGACTATAGGATGTAATAGTCAAACTGCCCATTCTAGCCTATGAGGAACAGGTAGCCTTACAGTAGTGAAAAACGAAATTGGGTGTAATTCACTACCAGGACATGCTACACACACCAAGGCATGTCCTACCTTACACATACAATGCGCCCTACCATAGGGGTGACTTACATGATGCCAAGGGAAGGTTCAGGGGCTGGGAAGTGGGTGCACTTCACAGCCAAGATGGCAGTTCTGGACTGCACACAGACACTGCAGTGGCAGGTCTGAGACACACTTTACAAGCTGCTTCTGTGGGTGGCACAAACCAGCGCTGCATGCCCACCAGCAGCATTTGGTTTACCAGCCCTGGGCACACACAGGCCACACTACTAGGGACTAACAGGTAAACCAAATAAGCCAATCAGGGACATACCAATTCATATAGACATATTTACAAAGGGAGAGCATATGCACTTTAGCACTGAACAGCAGTGGTAAAGTGCCCAGAGTCATAAAACCAACAGAAACAGGTCAGCAAAAATACAGGAGGCAGGCAAAAAGTTTAGGGGTGAGCCTGCAAAAAGGGCCATTTACAACAATCATTATCTGTGGATGATTCTAAATGAAAGTTGACATCTCCCAGAAGTGAGAAATAATTGGATTGAAGGCCATATTCTGGCAGCGAATGGAGTCTAGCTAAGAAACTATTTTTAGGGCCAGGTGGTCTATAAATTAGTATTCCTGTGAAAGTCTCTTGTTTGTGAAGTGTCAATTTAAAAAGAAAAGCCTTGCAGTCTGTAGTGGGAATCCCAAGCAGTGCGCATTTATCTCACTGCGGTGGATTAAAGCAAGGCCTCCGCCTCTTTTTAGCGGTCTATCTTGTCTATAAAGAGCAGCACCAATGGGAACTGAAATAGCAAAATCTGGGTCTGCTGCTTCCCCACCCCAAGTTTCTGTAATGAAAAGTGTGTCTAATTTTGCATCAAGGATAAAATCGGCTATTTCATATTTGTGTTTTACCAGAACCTGGCATTAATTAGGGCGAACTGTATTTTTGTGGGTGTCCTAGGGGGCTGTGGGGCGGTTATAGAATTATGGTTTATTTTAGATGGTAAGAAAGGAATAGTTTTCTTACAATGCAGGCACTGTGTCTCTTCAGATTCCAATTTTGCATGAGAATGCAGTTGTGTACATGAGCTATAGTTAGGGTAACGTAGAGCACACAGAGTCTCACCTGAGTATCGTAAGCTTATGTTGCTTTTTCCCATACAAGGGCCTGAGTCTCTGGCCCTAGGCCCGGTCCAGCCGTGGACGGGCGCAGATGAGCTTGCCTTTGGCACGCCTTCGGCACGCCAGGGGCGCGCTTCCGCTGCGCGTCCGGCCCAGCATGCCCCAAAATAGGGTCTAGCAGTGTAAAGGTTGGGTCGCTAACCCAAAGTATTGGGCCGAAGTGGTCCTAGAAAGAAGAGCTTCCCTAAGCAACAATCGGCCAACAGCCGCGGCGGACCGGTGAAGCTGAGAAGAGGAGCAGAGCAAGCAATGCAATGAAGTAAGAGCAATAAAATGCAAATAAAAACTTTCTTTAAAACGTATTAAAAAATGTAATCAAAACCCAGAAATAAAGTGCAAATGTAGCAGGTAACTCACTATCTAGATAAGCAGTAATGCGGCACAGCGGTAGTCTCAGACAGCGTGATGCCATCTATCCGCCGTATATCCATGTCATTTTATCTTTTTCTTTTTGCTATCTCTATGCTGCCACGTAGATTTAATGTCATTAGTTGTGAGTTATTGAGATTCAGGAGACAAACATTTTATTAATGGTACCAACACCTAACTACATTGTGTGTTCCTGGGAATTTCAGTTTCTGCCTGTGTACAGTTTGCTTTTCAGTCAAATGTGAGAGTGCTTACAAACAATATGATGAACTGGACTTCTATATTTTACGTCCGTGAGAGGAAGACCCGGGTATGCTCGATTCAATGCTTGGTCTCTGGTACTAAATATTAGTGTCTGGCCCAGCCATCAACAAGTGTCATGATGCATAGGGTTTTTTGTCTTGTACTACAGCAGCCTGTATAAAGAGTGCTTGGTAGGTGTTTGTGAACAGCCACTGTATGCACTAGTGCTTTCATTTAAAATCTTCCTAAAAGTCATAGTGGACAATCATTATTTTGGAAATTCGTTTTAACTCTTAGGGATCATTGTTCCAGTTAAGACTGATCCATGTGCCTTCTGCTGCTTGATTTGCAAGAAGAATGTCTCTTGTGGTCATGAAGAGAGCTTGATCTGAAACACCATATTACTGTTAAAGTTCATACATCCTTCCAGGGCGCAAAGATGAAAATGAAGCCCATCTCAGACTACCAGACAAAGAAATATTCCAGTGAAGAGTCTCTATCCAGAGAGGCAGAAATAAAATTTGCAGGATGTTTGGCTGAGCATAATGTGCCCTACACTGCTGCTGATAATTTAGGCATCCTCATACGGACATTTTTCCTAGACTCTAAAATTGTGCAGGGTCATCCTTGTGCTAGAAAGAAGGAAACCTGTGTTTTAAATGGTGGAATTTCACCAGAGTTGCTGACTGACTTAGTGGCTGATATAACACTCTCATTCTGTAATCTGTGTGCTGATGGTAGCAATGATCAAGTCACTGAAAAAATGAATTCCATAATGGTATGTATTTTGGTTTGAAGCGGGGTTTGGTGTGCTGACAATTTCTTGACATGTGTTTCAGCACGGAAAATACGGCTGAAGGTATATTTGCTGCAGTATCTAGTGTTATAGAAACCATTCCCATGTGTGAAAAAAATTGTGTTGGCTTCGGTATAGACGGTGCCCCAGTGAATGAGGGAAGGCATAAGTGTATCAAAACTAGAGTACTGTCTCTGAATCCTAATGTCTGTTTCATGACTTGTCCATGCCGCATGGCATAAAATGCAGCATCACGTGCTGCTCAAGCTCTTTGTTCCATATTTAAATAATTTGATGTAGAAGCTTTGCTTGTAGGTGTCTACTTCTGGTTTGATTATTCTTCAAACACTGAGAAAGTGTATGCGCAACACTGTCAATTTTTTGATTGTGATTACCGATTTAAGCGGAAGTTCATTTCTGTGAGGTGGCTTGGAATGTTCATGTGTTTGGATAGACTGATTTTTCAGTATGACCCTTTGTGTGTGCATTTCCTGTCAACACACGATAGTGACAGACCTATCAAGGCCATGTTAAGGAGACCTGATCAGTGGTTTGAGAACCCTATGACTGAGATTGAATGTCTATTTATTCAGGCTGTGTTTCCCTCTTTTGTTAATTTTTACCATTTGCTGCAAAAAGAAGACCCAGTCATTCACCTACTGTACAGTGCCATGATTGGACTTATTGTTGTACTCTTGAGTAGGTTGTTTCGTGTTGATGTCATACAGTCATTCAAGAGGAATCCAGATGCCAGTTTACCTGTTCTTGCATCAGATGAATGCCAAAGCACATACTCAAGTCTGCATGTTGACATCATTTGAACATTGTGGAACATGCTTGAAAGTGAGGCTATTGATCCAGGAAGCTGAAAAGCTTTTGAAGAAGCCATTTGCAGCTTTCACAAGAATGAAATAAAGTATGCTTTCAAAGTCCTTTCAATTCATGACTACATGCAAGGGTCTGCAACATTTTTGGGAAACAAAACATGGTTTTGATAGTGTGCTGTTCTTGGTAGAACAATTAGTGATCGACCATGATCTAGTTTACTTAGAATAAGAATTTCCACAATACCAAGTCACTGATTTTGAGGACATATACAGAAATGCAAGAGAAAATGCTGCTATCAAAATAAGCTATGGTACAGGTAAAGCTGTGTCTTGCAGGATGGATGTAAATCGGCATGCCCTTGAGGCAGAATTTACTGTTGCTGGCACTCAGAGAAGCAAGTTCTTGCTTCCTGCAAAGGTAGCCAAACTTTTCTCTTGCTCCACTGCAATGCTGTTGAAGAAAGGGTGTTCTCAAGAATAACATAGAAAAAAAACAAAGTCCACCCCAGTTTATCACTGGATAGAACCCTGTTGCCTTTAATAATGTATTAAAATAAGAAGCCTCAAGGTGAAGTATGGATATGTGCCACATAAGAGGGGTATTTGTTGTTCTCCATGCACATCATTGCTTGATTCTACTCACAAGATAGTGTCACTCTAAGTGTGACACATTTGGTCATTGAATGTCAGGAATAAGTACACTGAAACCATAGAAATGTCACGCAAAAGAAATCTGGTAATGTGGCAGCTATGTGCAGTTGCATAAAAGCAGATGCATAGCTGTGTACTGTGCAAACGGGCACATTTATGATATGGCCCTTGTTTGTTAGTGTGTGCAGTACCCAAACAGTGTCTGCTCTGGCACAAACCATGGTCATGCATCCATTTGATAATCTCAGTCCTAAGTTTTAATTCCATCAAAACCACTTGACCAAAATATCACATGATCCTGAATAAATGACTATCTCTCCTTACCTTAAATTGTTTATATATATATATCATACAAATATGTAAAATACAGTGTACATGTACCCTTTCAACTCCATTTCACATCAAGGTTTTTCGATCTTACCAGACATGGGTCTCCAACCTTTTCTGTAACAAGAGCTACTTATGTTCAATGAAAATCATCCCGAGCTACTAATATTAGTGATGTAAAAGTGACCATCTCATCCAAGGTTGACAGCAGTGATTACACCAGTGCATTAGGCAGGGTTCAAGAAGTAAAGTGTAAAAGGCTTTGACAAATTGAATTGAAATATTACACGGGTAATACATAAAAGCCATAGCTGAAACCCCCCTGGCACCAAGTAAAAATATGAGTAAAACAATCTCTCCAACTCAAATAATAGTTTTAAATATATTTTTTTTAATTCAACCATTTTTCTCTAAACATCAGCTCATGAGTTCTGAAAATATACACATTTTCGTCTTGAATACATTTGTTTTAATTTTGGTATACATATAATATTTTAACTAAGCAAAAGCTTCTGAATTAGTAGACAGGGCGGCACACAGGAGAGCTACTCACAGGTAGCTGGAGAGCTACTGGTAGCTCACAAACTATTGGTTGGAGACACCTGCACCAGAAAATGTACACAAATCTGTCCTGCATACTGCAATTGAAGTTTGGTCGGTCTCCTGCCGCTATAAAAATGTTAGTTGTAAAGTGCTCTGCTACTTTTCGGAGTTACATTCATACTGTAATAAATCTTTTAGAAAAATTATTATTTATTTGATTCTTTAAGCTAACTATTAACATTTGCCACCTCTAGCTTGCACAATGGCTTTGAGGTACTCATCAGATGCCAATGGCAGGCAGGTGAACGAGAGGTAGTGGAATGTAGTGTAGGTGTAAGCTTTTTGATATGTGCACCAATCACCACTATGCCTTCCCCCTCACCTTGCACCTGTGGTGCTGGAACAATTTTCAGAGTGTAGTGGCTGCCAGTAATGTTATGTTATATCACTGAAGTCATAGGGATTGTGAAAAATCCAAGTGTCACTACAAGTGTAGCAAATGTGCCATGCCCATTCAGCAGGAGAGTGGTAAGGGTGAGGTATGTAGCAGGTGGTGGATTTTGGGGCACTGGTGAGGTAGCGCATGGTCATTTGTAGAAAGCATATTTGTGTTAAAATGGCCACTAAATTTGCATAGACATGCACTTTCACTGGTAAAACTATATAGCGCAATAATGTGTGGAAATCGGATTTCAGAGAATAGTTATCATTTGAGCATCATCAAGTAAAGTGTCTTGATTTGTTTTGATCCCATTAATATTTTGTTTCCATCACACTTCAAAGTTACAAAAATGTGCTTCATTTGTGCTTTCCTAATTGCTGATATTTTGAAATATTTGTATAATTCATTTACAGGTATTTAAATATTGTTGTGTTTTGGGAAAAGAAAACTGACACCCTGCAGCATTTCCTTTCATTTCCCGTACTCCAGAAAGATGGTCAGCTATATCACTTTTACAAAATCACATCAAGTCGCAGTCAGAGAAATAAAAGTAAACACTAATTTAAGAATAAGCAGCAGTTTGTCAGAAGACATAGCCTGACATTTGACCTCGCACCACTACTTCCGGGCCTATGAGGGCCCCCACTGGAGAGAGTTTGTTTTGAATTGAACCGTAATGAGAGACGCATTTCCTTCAAATCTCACCTCAGAATCTAAAATCATGGATTCTTATCTTAGTGTTATGTGCAGATTAATTTTCGATGTTCAAGTTATCAAGGGGTGCGCAATTGAGTAAGTAATTAAAAAGTGTTAGAAAAACTATGGACAGATGGGAGCGAGTTTGCATTTGCAGCTGGCTCTTTCTATTGCTGCTTAAACTCTCCGGTATTCTAATGCCTGGGGGACATTTCAAATGTGTCTTCAGAAGCTGATTATATAACCAGAAACCCCACAGTGACAGCCAGAGAGCAATTATAGCGTTTGTGAAAGCTGTCGACTGTCAGGCCCAGAGCGGATCGGTGCACAAAGCTGTCCGCTCTATCTGTCTACTCCCTCTGCTCGTCATAAGAACAAGCCATTTATGTTCTATTTAAGTAAACAGCCAGCAAAGGTTCTAATAGTGTGGAATCTTCACTCGGATGTATAGAAACCTCAACTGGACAGCCCAGTCGTGTTGATCTTTTCAAATATTATATACAACTTTTTTCCAGGATAAAATATTTATTTTGTCCGCTGCAATGTAACAATATTGTCAGAAAATGATTCGGTAGTGGCTGATCCTGTTTAGCATTGGTGGCAACGTTTTTGGCATATTTTAAACTTTCTAAAGACTATTGTGGAAAAAGCGTGGGGTGTATCAGGTTTCTTGTGGTTGGGGGAGGTTGGTTAGTCCCAATACCGGCAACATCCCCACCTTCCCATAGGCGAACGTGCATAAATAAACACACAAGACACTTTGTTTATGGGAAAAACTTGTCGCAGGTTTATTCCATACAAGAGTATGCAATAAGGTGGGTTATCTTACGGGCGATCCATGGGCAGGCAGCCATCCAACCTATGCTGCCCCTGCCCGCCTGATGAGCCAGCACTGTGGGATGAATGCCCGATCAGCGCTACACCTTTGTTGATCCACCACCGGATCACGTGGCACCTTGTTACCATCCTACTCACACCCCTTTCAGGGCGGAGCGTAGCAGGGCAAACCCCCGGTTGGTCAGGCCCCCAACCGCCCGAAGGACTAACGGGGCGCCGTCACAGTTCTCCAGGACCCTGCCCTGAGGATCCTGGTCTTTGGCTCTGGCACCCCTATTGTGCCGTGCAGAGGTACCCTTACTGTACCCGTCTGCTGCAGAGGTACCCTTACTGTACCAGACTGCTTCCAGATCGCCCTGTAACTCCGCCTGCAACGCAAAAGAAAACATTAAAACATTCATTACACCTTGACCACCAGCCCAGCCGCAGGGTAAGAGGACGGGAGGGAGACGGCGTGGCTGGCGGAAAAGAGGCCGCTGGGAGGGTCGGAGGGGTATACATACCCTCCCTCCCCCCGGGCGTACCGGAAGTGACGCCCATACTACTTGGACAGCGGGCTCCATGCGGAAGCCCTCTGGTGCAAGAGCGAGGGGTAGGCGTGTGCCGCAATGGCACTAAAGGGCCGCCCTTTTAGGGGTGCCCCCTTTGGGGGCGGCGGGCAACCACATAGTCCCAATACCGGCAACATCCCCCACCTTCCCATAGGCGAACGTGCATAAATAAACACACAAGACACTTTGTTTATGGGAAAAACTTGTCGCAGGTTTATTCCATACAAGAGTATGCAATAAGGTGGGTTATCTTACGGGCGATCCATGGGCAGGCAGCCCTCCAACCTATGCTGCCCCTGCCCGCCTAATGAGCCAGCACTGTGGGATGAATGCCCGATCAGCGCTACACCTTTGTTGATCCACCACCGGATCACGTGGCACCTTGTTACCATCCTACTCACGCCCCTTTCAGGGCGGAGCGTAGCAGGGCAAACCCCCGGTTGGTCAGGCCCCCAACCGCCCGAAGGACTAACGGGGCGCCGGCATGGTTCTCCAGGACCCTGCCCTGAGGATCCTGGTCTTTGGCTCTGGCACCCCTATTGTGCCGCGCAGAGGTACCCTTACTGTACCCGTCTGCCACAGAGGTACCCTTACTGTACCAGACTGCTTCCAGATCGCCCTGTAACTCCGCCACAGCCCTGGAGGCGGCCACCGTCGCAGCCAGGGCCCCCCGCCACTGCACCTCCTATTACCTGCAACCTGCCCTTTCCAAACATTCCTGTAAATCCAGGAGAAACAAGTCCATCCCCACTGGGGACAAGTGGACCCCGTCCTCCTCAAAGTAACCTTTAACGTTTGCCTGGATGAGCTCGTGTCTGATGAAACTCAGGCCCCTCTGGTCTGTGAACTTACGCCATGAACAGTTCCTTCTTACAGGGATGTTCAACAGCCTCCTCTGACTTAGCTCCGTGCCACCTTAGCGGGGGATCATCTCTGACCACCAGAGCTCACATTGCCCCCTGTAGTTGCTGATCTCACCGAAACAGCGCATTTCACACATGCGACCGCTCATTTCCAGGCCTCCTGCAAATCTAAGGGATGAGATCCCTCCATACTGGTGATAGATGAACCCCATCTATATCACAGTAGCCCTTGACGTTAGCCTGGATCAGCTAGTGTCTGATGAAACCAAAGAACCTTCTGGCCTGTGAACCTATGCCAAGAACTATTCACCCTCCTGCGGGAAAGTTCCACTGCCTCACATGACCTAGCCCTGTGCCATCTCTGGGCGGGACGAATTCAGACACCAAGGCTCACATTGCCCCATCTGTTTGCTGATCTCCCCAAGTTGCTGTCCTTCTCGCATTGTGTGTGCTTGAACACCTGTGTCCCCCATCGATGGGACAGCAGCCCACTAGTTAGGTGACCGCTCCCAACCCCACCTGCCTACTTTGGCTGTTCGGGCGAGGAGAATTATGCTTAACATTTGCACCGTCCCTTTGCTTTCTAAATCAAGACGCATGGGAATGGTCATAACTAGAAGTAAGTGCCAA
Organism: Calotriton arnoldi; assembly: GCA_963921515.1. NCBI lineage: Eukaryota > Metazoa > Chordata > Amphibia > Caudata > Salamandridae > Calotriton > Calotriton arnoldi. Next base: position 131,081 of record CAWUFW010017744.1, on the reverse strand, counting down.
TAATCAAGGGTGCCTTCCTGCCCTTGCCATGCATCCCTTATCCCTTATGGGAATTTCGCCCGCTCAACTCCCTCTGGTGAAACCCCTTAGGCATACCAGCTAAGAGAATCTGTCTGATTTCATACAGTGCGCACTGTTTGCGATATGGTGCGTAACATTAAGGATTGACTAAGTCCTACTTTACCCTCATCCTCGAATATTGCTGGATAGGGGGGCAGGGGCGTTCCAACTGCCCACCCCTGGGCAACCCCAGTGGTGGAAAATTACCTGCTCAGTTAAATTTACTTTTTGTTGATCACTGGACATGGCAAATGTTCTTTTACATAATTGTGCTTGGCACCTTGTTTCCCCATTTCTTGGGACGGCAGCACCCTGCCACTGACAGCGTCACCACCCAGCGAGGCATCTATACTAACCGGGCGGGCATTTGCGCCTAACTGCAGGATCATATCCTTTGCCCTTGGTTCTGGGGTGTACTTATTTCGCCCCGTTGCCCAGACGGATGCACCAACCCCTGTGCTTGCTACCCTGGTGAACACCTTAATGGTATCAAAGCTGGTTTGAAACAATCTATGGCTTGCGCCCACTGCTGGAGACACCTCACCCTTTTGTGCAATTACAACTTACGCAGCGCACCCCGCTTGCCTAACTGCCGTCGGATCACAGATGCACAGTACCTACTGTCCATCTCTGACCCTGGATGCTTTAACCTGCCAAAGTGACGGAAACCATGCTTCCCAGTTCCCTGTTTAGCTGCAGTATACCTTCAGTGGGTCCGCTAGGAGATACAACAAACCGCATTGGTCATGCAAACCTTAAGTACACAATTTCCACCTGGGCGAACCTCTAACTGAGACAGGCTCGACACAGCTGTAAAGCCAGGGACACACATGTATTGTGCCCACTATTGGAGACAACTCACCCCTTCGTGGAGTGACAACTACACAGGTGCCTACCCAAGTCACCCAACAGACAAGTTGGCCCTGACTACCTTGTGTTCTGGTGCCAGATTTGGAAAGAGCCTTGCCTACACTTGCTGCCCCCCTGGGAAGCACAATGCTCGTGCTCTGGCCGCAGCGCGGCGATGCCCTCGTGTAGCATCGAACCCCTGGTCAAATAAGAGTGACAACTCCAACTACTTAAAACTACACCATGACCATGGGTGAAGTTTAACTCTTCGCCAAACTTCTGCTAGTGTAACCCACAGTCACGCCTCCTGTTCAGTCCAATTTAGTAATTCATGGCACTGACCCACAAGGGCCTAATACTGGGCTGTGTAAACGCGGCCCAAGGGTGGCCTTAAACAATCGGCTTGGCGTTGGATGGTTGCTATCATTACCTGGCTTAAGTGCCATCCCTTTGGCAGTCACTCCTGACAAGATGTGCCAATGCAGGTAGAAGCAAGAGTTATCCAGCCCGCCTTAATCCTGTCCCAGTTATCTGAGTAAATTAGTGAAAGATACACGTTTGAACTGGCAGCTGATCCTATTACTTGCGCCTGCAACTGCCCTGGTCAGAGCAGCCCGCTAGACAATGGCTTCCATTGAAACGCGGTGCCAACAGACCTCCAAGCACTTAAGGGGGTCCCTCTGAGTAGGGCTCTAATCTAACAGCTGCCCCTTGCATCGGATACCGCCTCTGGCTGTAAGCCGCTCAGTGCTCCTGATGCCTGGCAGTCATATTTAACCTTGATATCCTTACAGCATAGCAACCCTCACCGCTGCCAAATGCCTTGGTGTGGGAACGTCCGCTGGTCGTACTAGTCAATACATCTATTATTTAACTTAATACTACTGTGCATATGAATAAAACTATGCACCTACTTGCCGCGCTCAAACCGACCCGGATCATACTAGTTTGCACAGACCTGGTTCACCTAGGTGAATGTTCCCTCTAAGCCCTGCATGGGGCCTATTTCACACTTAAAGAAATGCCTATTCTCTTGACTTTAGAGTGATGCAAGGTTGAACTGGCAGCTACCATTTTTACTCACGCCTGCATATACTAGGCTCCGAGCACGGAACACTTGCTCTATAATCCCTTGGATTCTAGCCTGGCATTCCTATGTCCCGCTATACCAATCGATAATAGCTCTACTTGATCATAATGACCCGAAAGACACATCAACCCCGCGGAGACAAGGTGGGGATGCTAACCTGCCCCAAACTCTGCGGAAACAACAGCATGTGCAAGCTTGTGACAAACATCTGAAAAGCTGCCAACCAACAAACCATCCCCAGCACCCGGGGTGCATGGCGCCATTCCTTGGCCTGTCCACTGACCGAGTTTAAGATTAATAATGGCATAGCAGGACCCATCTCTGAGCGCGTGCTTGCAACACTATCCACTGCCTAACCCTGGTCAGTAACCACTGCAGGGTAGCATGCAGAGCTAAGCCCACGCATAAATCACCTGCCAATGCGAGCGGACCAAGCATCCGCCGCTCCCTAAGCCATCAGAACTGTTGATGATAGGCTTTCTTTCTCCCTTATCACAATTAAGAGGGCCTCAAACTAAATGACCTTGTACACAACCTGTTCCTGTGTTTAATTTACTAAACTATGTTGTTCATTTATAATAGGAACCACAGGTCACTCAAAGAGTGCACATATAAACTGATTTAACTCTCTCACCATCGATCGTATTGACAGGGAGGATGGAAGAATTAATGTTTGTAAATTAACATTGAAACCCTCACTTTAAATACTACTTGTCAATGCACTGATATCCTAAGGTGAAAATTTCTGCAAGTTAACTAAATACTTTATGAATTTTGAAGAGACTATCATATTTTACACATTTACTGCACAATGTCTTTAAAATTAAAGATGTTCTTAAAGTTAAGCAGAGCAGGGCTCGCTAGTTACTTCCTTTCTTTAACACAAATTGACATTTAAATAAATGTTTGCCCATTTATCTAGCATCTTTTATTGCTAGTGCTGAGCAGTAAACATCAGCCAGAGCTTTTCAACGGACATGGTGGGGCTTTGACGGAGGAACACAAGGGAAGCTTTGGTGTCATTATATACTCTTCTGATATTGCAACAGTCAACACCACCCCTTGACACCTAAAACACTTGCATTGAAACTACACACCTCCTTCCCTAGTTGTCCTACACCAACTGACACTAACACATCTCCATGCTTCTAGCACGAACAGTGTTTGGAACCAAACTGCATAGCGACGCAACTGCTGCTGAGTAACCAGTCTGCTATAATTGAAGTTAGAGGTGTGTCCGCCCAACTGGCCCAAACTCCACAGGAGGAAAATACCGATCGGTTTGTATAAGCATAGGCTTATATTTATTGACCTCTGAGACCAGTGGAGGAACCCAAAGACCTGTTCACATTAAATGTGCTAGAGATCTATCTACACTCCCCCTCTCCCGGCAGTATGCCCCCGTGGCATGCCACAAGAAGAGTTCGAGCCCGAGCATTCGTCTGCCCCAGTTCCGATTCAAGCCAAAGAGAAGCCGCTGCCGTTTCCCTGTGGGCTAAATGTAAATCAGCTCTAAGAAACCTATCTGTGATACTTTCTTACATCCATAGGTAATAATAAATCATTTGAATGGCCACCGGAGGATGGAAGGCTGGGTGGGCCTGCCGGGATCAAAACCTGTGACCATGAGGTCATACCACGACCCCTACATTGGGTGCCTTAGCCCGTGGCCGCTAGACCCGTGTCTGCCTACTATACAGGGAACTATGCTTTAGAATCCTTAAAAGCAGGGAATGACCCCGCTGCAGCGCTCCTTCACTACCGATTAATAATTGTCCGCACTGGGAAGCTCAGACGGAGTTCAGGTGGTATTGCCTGATGATTTGAGCTGGAGCTGCCCCTTGCCGCTGGGTCCTCCTACCCTATTGAAGCCCCACAGAAAGACCAGTGAACATTATATCACCCTCAACACTAAGCTTAAATCTTTGCTTAGCATAGGTGCTGAAGGCGATGTGTCCACCTTCCACCTGGTCCCCGCCATTCATAGCGTTAATCTAACAAGCATTGAGAATTACATATTAATTATACAAATGTATATGTAAATGCAAAGGTATTGAAACATTATACATGAGCGCCAGTTATATTACCTATTCAGCACAACTATCCTAATGTGCCACCTGACCGCTTAAAGGTACCTAGTACAGCCACACAATGTCTAATTATTCGGGCCCGCACCACGGACCAAGGTTTACTCGCCCAGTCCTCCGACCCTTATTGCCCCCTTGTAAGGCGTACCAAGCTGACTGCACCAGGGAGACCCACCCTTGGTGTGCCGTCCCAAACCAGACACTCTGCACCTTGCAGGTCCGGATGCGACTGAAAACTCGCAGAATTACTGGGGAGGAAAGAACAACATGTAAATATCTCTGAGGCGGCACCCAAATTAATGGTCCGTGCCGTCCGCAACTTTCCTACACAGAGCACCCCCGCTCTGGTGCGCGCCCGCTGTCCCGTGATGCCACCTTTGCGACGATACCTTAGAGTTGCACCTTTTTGGCGTGACAAAGGGGAAAAAGGCACAACGAAGTCTTCCCTCTGAGCTGGGTGCTACTGTTTTTGAAGAGAACTGGGCCAGCTCAAAACAGCAGGGAGCATCAGCCTGACAGATGGCCCCATGGACGGGGATAACCTGGCAAGGTCCATCAAGGGTCATCAGTCTGTTCCCCCAGAGTGCTTACTATTGGCAGGTTTAAAAGCACAAACGCTGTCATGCCGATTGGAGCACTTTAATAATAAGTCCCGGTTGCAATGCAAATCGGATCTGGCGCACTGCCAGATACGATTCAAATTTGCTAAGGAAATAAGCGATTTACCCAGAATCACTAGATGTAGAGCCGGGATTCAATAAAGGTTTTGCAGTTCCAAACACGCCTGTTTGGGTGCTAGTGTCCCCATCTTGTCTCCAAAACAAGCGTAAATACTGCACCAGTAGTCACGCACCGCTAGTGCCGGCGGCATCCGATCTACTGCTGCCTGGCCACTTGATTAAGATTGCATTGAAAATCGGGCTGGCTCCCTGCCCACGTGGTAATAGAAGGTGCTTGGGAGGGGGATGTCAGCGGGGGTCACACTCGGTCGGAGACAAAGACCTTGATCCCAAACTCGTGTGGCGTGGGTCGGCTGGAGCGGGCCACCGATGCCAAGCACGCACACTCGGACCTCCAAATCCCCCCACTGCCGTGACTCTGCACCCCCGCTGTTGCACCGGGAGGCACAAACTGCCGCATGAATCTCCCTACGCAAGACGGCCCCTTCGGCGCACCCGGAGGTGAGCACACATCATTTACCAACACAAATCACAAGGGTGGATTGCCCGTGTCTTGCTCAATCTGCCTAATGCCCGTAATGTGTTGTAGGGGACAACCGGCCTCAGGGAATGCTGGTGTATGATGGCAGGCATATTTATATAGCGTGTACTCGACCTGAAGGTATTAGAGCGCTTTATCTGCGCACCGAATCCACACCATCCACTCAGGCACGGGGAGACCAAGTGACCCTCCCAGCCCCACAGGATGTGGACGCGACCCCGAGGCCCGAACCCTGGCCTCCAGCACCAAAGTCGACAGTCCATCCGACGGGCCACAACCTCGCCCGCAGCGCGATGACCAGCAACAGGAGCCAAGCAAGGCATGCTTCATCCCGTACCGCACAATCTCACCCGACGATGAGGCGCACTCCGCACGCGCACCGCGTTCACATCATCCATTACAGGCACGGGGAGGACAAATGCTCCACACCCCAGATGGCAGAGGTCCGCCCCGTACGCGCGCCCCGCTCCGGAGAACTCCACAGGGGAGGCGGGAGGAACAGAATGGACCCGGAGCCCGACAGCACAGCTACTAACGGCCCCTGCTCAGTGCGCCGCCACGTGAGACCTCACACGAGGTGGCAGGGGCAGACCGCCTCTCCCCAAGCCCTACTGGGCCGGGACTCTTAGGCCCACCCCAATCGCAACCTACAAAGCACCAACCCACATTGCGGCCAGGTATAGCGGGGTGACCGAGGGAGCATTATCGTCCAATTTAGTCCAAACAAAAGTTATCGGAGCGCTTCCCGAGCACCTATGCGTTACACGAGGCAGAAGCCTCGTTCCCCAGAGTCAGCAGCTCTCACCGTGGGGCTACGTTCTCTGTGCCCGGCCCTCGAAAAAGGGGGGGGGGGACCTATATAACGATATAGAAATGTTCTATAAAGGACGGACCGATTCGGTCAACAGGCCCCCCGCATGCTGCCAAAACCGGAGTAAACCACAGGTACTGCAGTGAACCGAACTCCGGACCTGCCATGCATTAAACAGTCTCTTTCACCAAAAGCCACAGCGCCGCCTGAGAAAAGGCCCCATCAAGGCCCTCAATCTGCCCTGAGCCGTAGCATGGCCCGCGCTCGCACGATGCCGCACCACCTACACACTGAGCTGCATCCCATCGCAGGTACCCAGCATGAAAACCGCAACCCTGCCCCCCAGCAGGCCAATGCGACAAGCTCGACGAGAGGGTGGCGACCTGTAAACTACCCCGGGGCGGAGCATGACCCGTGCAGGATTGCGCGGGTCCACAGAGTGTGAGAACGGTCAGCACCAGGCGGGTTGCGTGGCCATAGCCCCAACGTCGGACCCCCAAGCAGCCTAATGAAACCGGCTGCAAAACCCTCAGCAGCCGTTGGTCCGCGGCCCCCCCCCCCCCAGTGAAAGGACATGCACCCCTGGCATCACATCGGCCACGGTGCCGCCTACGGTATCGTTCCCCGCACTTTGGGCACAGGCGCCACTGGGCCGGGAGGAGGGGAGGGGGGGACAACAGGGCCTCGCGGCCCTGCTGGCCTACGACCCGCGAAAACAAGTGAGTTACATCGTACTTCTCCCTGTTGGCGCCCCTCTGCGCCTGGACCAGCCGACCGCCCATCCATGACCCGTAAAAGAGAGGGGGTGGAGGGCGAGTTACTCACACCAGGGACGCCCGTCGGAGGTGCAATTACACCGCCCTTGGGCCGCCGGCCTCAAAGAGGGGATGGCACTAACCTGATACACGACGACCCGAGATGCGATCGACCGCACGACCTCCTCGAAGACGGCGTGGCTGGCGGAAAAGAGGCCGCTGGGAGGGTCGGAGGGGTATACATACCCTCCCTCCCCCCCGGGCGTACCGGAAGTGACGCCCATACTCCTTGGACAGCGGGCTCCAGGCGGAAGCCCTCTGGTGCAAGAGCGAGGGGTAGGCTTGTGCCGCAATGGCACTAAAGGGCCGCCCTTTTAGGGGTGCCCCCTTTGGGGGCGGCGGGCAGACACAGTTCCAGAGTTTCTTGAGGAGCACGTGCAGCACTGTTTAGGAGTCGGGTGGTGTAAGGCAAAGGATCTGTGAAACATATTTAGTGCATGTTTATTGGCATATGAAAACACAAGAGAACATTCAGTGAACTATGGGCCAGTTTAAGTTCTTATCTGTATTAGGAGGTGCCGGTGGTGGAGCAAGTAGTGGTTCAAAGTAGTGGCGGAGTTAGAAAAAGAAGCTGTGTCAGTAGTGCACTTTGCTAAGGACTAGTTCCTTAATTAGGGCCTTGAAAGAGTAGTGAAAGTTGGTAGATGTTTTGCAAGTTGCAGTTGGCTGAAGGGTCGGACCAGTGCAGTGATTAAGGTGGAAACTAAGGTTCCATGGGGCTGTGACATGGAAAAGAAGAAGATTTTTTTGTAAAAAATTGCCCTGTTATAGTATGTGGGAAGATAGGTCACTGTCTCTTTACGTATTGTGACTTATCTCCCACCTAAAGCAGACAGGGAAAGCCCCTAGAGACAAACATGTTTCCTAGAAGGGACATTACTTTCATCATAGGTAGCATGGCAAACAGTCAAAACTTCCTTCAGAAAAGTGCATGATAAAACTATAGTAAACAACATACAAAGTAATAAAACAACATGGAATATAATACTTTCAAACCAAATTTACGTTAAATGATGATACAAAATAGACTTAGGGATCAAAACTTATACCATAGTTAACAACAGCAGTGATCTGTGCAGGTAAGCGTGGTGGGGCGGGGGGGATGGCGACAGACGACAGACGACAGAATAGGATGTATTTATTTATTTATTTAATTTTCCCTATTCTGTCGACTCCCCCCCTCCCGCCTCGCCCGCCCCATTGTGCTTACGTGCACAGACCGCTGCTGTTGTTAACTATGGTAGTTTTGAACCCCTTAAGTCTTTTCTGTATCATCATTTAACGTAAATTTGGTTTGTATGTTAACAAAGACACCAATATGCTGCAGAATCAAAATGTTCCTGTCTCAAAATATACAAGGCATCAGGGCAACTGTTATGGCAATCGTTTTTGGCACTGAAAGGAAGCAATAAGCCCCCAGCAGCTTCTTCGGGTAAAAATGTCTTTGGAAAAGTAAACATGTTAAAGAATTCCCCAAGTTCTCTTTACTTCCATGTGTAATAGCCATCTCTTTGGGCAGATTAATTAAGGTAGATTCCTCAGTGAACTAGACCTACATGTACAGTAAAGGAAGGGTCCTTTGCACTATGGCAGTATGTTCTCCTTCACTGGACCTCGGAAACTTCATACCCGTCAGACACTTCCATGCACTTTCATACACTAATTAATAGAGCTGTGTAGACTAATGGTGCATCTCACATTGGGACAGGATTTTCTCTTGCATTTCAATTTGTCACTTTACATAATGACATGCCCTTCTCTGATCATGGGCCTTCTAGGCACTAGTCCTCCAGCAGTACCATTGAGTCTAAGTATCCTAAGAGGCTGATAGAAATTTGTCTTTCTAAGCCCTGGCTGAAGGACGTCATCAGCAAGTAGGGTATCAGTAAGGATCCAGCCACTCTCTTGTGTTGTGTCCTGCATCTGTGAGTATTTCCCACATTAACCCCTAATGTTTGATAGAGCTCAAGTTGCTATCATGAACAACTAATATTGGTATAGAAAATACCCTATTAATCATAAGTAGTATTATTTCACTCTTTTCCCCCCGAAAATTGTCTTGAAAAAACTTGTTGAGAGATGTTGAATTTAAAATTGGGAAAAAATGTAACTCCTTTCAAATGTGACTCCCTGAAAGACTCAATGATGACATTTTTATTTGTCCCCTTTCTAACACTAATACGCTGACCTTTATGCATATATTTTTGCAATCACTTTTTAAAAGAGCAGCGAAAAATGTGACTATTGCCAATTATTCGACTTATAAATGTTCATCAGGTTTCTGTAATAATTGATTATATACTGACTGTGATGACATTACATTTTGCTATAAATTAGGAAAATGTTTCATTAATTTAATTGAAACAAACTTCTGAATCGACCCCAAACTGGGTGGTGTACGGATTATGGATGTTCAATATGTGTTACTGGTTAAGAAGGTGGTACTAGTTGCTATTTATCCAGGATGTTTAAACGTGTATTGTGTAGCCTCTTAAGTTAATCGTGTTTTGTCTGCTAATTATTATTACTTTCAAATTAAGTTTGTATTGCCTATTTAGCCTTTTATCAAATTAATACAAATATGACCTTTCTTTGTACCCTACTCTCTTAAGCTCACTGCTTCCAACAGGATTTAACTCATGCTTGAATTAAGTTTTTGGCCTAACAAAAGACAACTAAACTATAGGGTGGCTGTTATGACTTAGAGTTCTTTATTGATGTTAAGATTCTGCCTGTCTAAGGTTTACTTAAGGGGAATGCAATCTGTAATTTAGAATCTCCAAATGTAGTCTAAAAGGACACCATTTACACAGTGTTGGCTAGCAAGGAACGGGGGTAGCGGGGCGAGGGGTGGTGGGGAACGGACCAAAAAGAAAACCCCACTTACATTTTGCCGGCCGCCATCTCTCCTCCGCTTCGGTCCCTGCCCACCCTGCCTTCTCCTCAGCTTCGGCGGAAGCAGGATGCACACAGGCTCCCTCCCCTAAGCCAATCACAACGCTGCAATGCAGTGTTGCGATTGGTCTGAGCGCCGTGGTTCGACGCTCAGACGGGGAATGGGAGCCTAGGCATGTTCCTCACCAGGCTGTGTAATGTAGCCTATTGAGGGACATGCAAATTGCGCAAGAGGGCCAGCCAAACAGTCATGCACACTTAGGGAGTGCAAACCACTCCTCCCCTTGTGACTCCAGCCCCGCCCTAACCTAGCCCCGTAGTGAAAAATAAAATGATAATAACTGGGTTATTATCATTTTATTTTTCCTTTCTCCTGCTCTCAGAGCAGTGGGGCGACATTCCACAGCCTTAGCGGAGGGGCCGTCCCTGCATTTACACCACCACCAAGTAGAATTCATATACCTCGATTTCATGTCAGTTTGGAGATGAGAAAATAATAGGGGTGAGCGGCAAACTCCGCTTCTCCAGCGGAGTTCGCGGAGGCTTGCCCACTCCACACTCCGCTTGGATCGTGGAGTTCGGCAAAAACTCCGCCAACCGCTGCGTGGCGGAGTTCACCGCCACCCCTACTATAGAGTACCTTTTCAGGACAAGGGTGATGCCTCTGCGCCTGCTCACCAAAACTTCACAGTTGATGCAACCATTGCGCTTGCGCCCTGCAGAGGAATGTGTAGTCAGGTGAGGTGGACGCTTGCGCACTGTGAAGTTCTCGTGAAGGTGCGTGAACACCGCACTGTGGGTACCCCGAACACTCTTATCGGGAGCTGAGTGGCATGGACCAGGTACAAGAACTGCTTTCTGACAGTCCCTCCGCCTACACGGCCGGGGGGATCATGGTCTGTGCTGAGGGGGTGCTGCTGTACCGGGCAGCAAGGAGGTGAGGTGAGCCAAAAATCATTCAGAGGAACTGACCTTTCTGTGAGGGGGAGGGACTGGGTTTGTGACATTTATTCGTAGTATATGCTGGGTTGAGGCAGGAGCTCTGCCAAACCGTGTTTTTGGGGCTGCATTGCTGGACTATTATACAACTACCTGCAGTCTAATGCGGTGTTGTAGCGGGGTAGTGTAGTCTCGCAGAATGTATGAGCGGGTCCCCTTTGCACAAGGGAGAGCGGGCTTATTCTCTGTTATCTTATGTCTCTACATTAGAGCATTCCTGTGTGTACACAGATGGGATAAATCTCCTAGTGTAAACCTGCCTTTCACAGGGAGCTACCAGTTTGTTTATGAAACAGTATTGCTTTGTGTACCACGTGTCTATTTTTTTAAGCAATACCTACCTACCTGCCTACTTTTTGTTGCATTTAATGGGGAAGGGTAGAAGCAAGAGGGAGTCTGAGCATCTGTCATTCATTGCATATAGTTTGCCTCTGTTCGATTGTCGCATACCATGTTTTTTCTGTTTTACTTACTGAAGGCTTAGTACTCACTCATAGTGTGGAGGGGATGAGAGGGTTCCTGATATAGTAGCTACTCAGGGGGAGGAGGCGTACATACAGCAGGAGTTCCTGTCAGGCCACGCTTGCATCCAGTGACCCCGGGGAGCCGACCTGTAGCCCAACTCGCTACCACAAGGTACAAACAGAGGGCTCACAGAGTGCTGCGACTCTAAGGCCAAGGAGGCCAAGGAGGCCAGCTCTGGCGGGGATGCTACAGCCTTTTGGGAGACAGGTTTGAAAGATGAAAGGGCTCAGCATTGCGGAGGAGCTCTTCAGTAAACTGGTGCCCATTGTGACCAGCTGCAAAGACTGCGAAGACAGGTGAGTGAGGCCGCGCGCTGCACAGCTGCAGTCCAGTGCCGGAGAGGTGATGCAGATGCTCTGCAGGCCCGGGGCTTCGCGGGGCAAAGGGATCATCCAGAACCTAGCTTTCGGGGTCTCGAGTTAGCCATCGCCTCCCAGGGCCTCATTACAACAACAAAAAACCATACTCCCTCCGTGCTCATGCCACGTGCAGTTCCAGCTAAAGTGGCAATAAAATAGCATGGCTTGAGCAGAAAGTCTCCAATAGTGGGACCGGAATTCTGTTGCTCATGGAACTCTGCAGAATCTCGCAGAGCTTTTAGGTAACTCCAAGGAATTCCACGGAGTAAAACTCCACGAGTTCTGCCAAACCCTAGAAAATAGGCACTTTTGGACAGCAAACACATTCACATGATGTGATATGCATGAAATGGTGTTGAGATAAAGCAAGTCATTATTAAAACTTACACACGCACACTTTGCTATGCTTCACGAGTGCCTCCACTGCTCATACTGTATTTATTACACTTATCTGTTGACACAGCGCTTCTATTTTGTCTGTACAGCCTGAGGCTGTCCACACATGTCGCCTAGAACACACACTCTGTACAGCATGCTAGGCAGCACCCTTTTACTCTGCAGTGACAGGTAAGTGTCCTGACATCAGTTCAGCCCATTAGTACTAGTCATAGTCACTAATCCAATTCATATAGAGCATACGGGGCCCGAGCACAGATTACAAAAGTCTCACTCAACAGCATTAGTCCAAAATGGGGCCCAATTAAATATGAAAAATCTGATTGACAATGCCAGATCAGACGGGATTTCCCACAGCTATCATTGACAAGGAGGCGAACTAGGAAACAGATAAGGGGAAATGCAGAGAGCCAAGCAGAGAGCCTTTGTAGATGCCCACTGGGAGAGAGAAAGTCAGATGGTTAGCAGGAGGAGCCCCAGGAATCGAGTAGGATTGGTCACTGAGGTAGGAGTTGGGTCGATGAAGTACTGTGCCACGGATACCCGAGTAAAAGATAATTGCCACCATTATGACTGCTCCACAGACCAGAAGTCTGTCTAGTGCTCAAGAAAGATGGTGAAGGCTTTCTGGTTGTGATGGTAATTGGTATTGAAGTTGGACTCATCAGTGGTAGAAACTTAATTTGGGAGTCACGGGTAGTGGTGTAGGAAGCAAATCAGCTAAAGTGATGAAAATGTAACATGGGGATTGGAGAGGGATGAAGAGGACCAAAAGTGACACTAATACGGTGATTTCAATGGCAGGAAAAGATGAAGGGAAAAGGAAAGAGAGGGGTGTCATTGGTGGAGAAAACGGAACAAGGCTGTTGCTTAGGAGGGGTTGCTTGATGCACACGTGGGGGGTAATACAGATTACTTGTAATAGACAGAGGAAGCCAGCACATGTCCATATTACATATTTCTCCTGCTTCTACAGAGTACAATCTCTCTTTAGTGCACCCATAGACATCCCTGCATGACTCTTTTGATTGTCCCAATTATTTGTTCTGACGGTGATGTTGGTAGATGGGCGAAGTGCCTAAAGAGGAAGACTGAGAAACCATCCCACATTAATCGTCAACATACCAACTCTGACCACTATACTGCACTCACTGAACGCAACATTCAACGAAGACCCAATCATCACAGAATCATCACCTTACCCATTGTGAAGAAGACATTCAGAGATACATGGTTATCATTATTGAACATTTCCACTGATGTCTTTCACGTGTCATATTCCCAGACATTCTCAAACTTTTGACAGACCGTGCCTCTCCAAAGAACCAAGCCTGGGCCAAAAGGACCTCACAAATCAGATTCTCAATGAGATCAAATTCTGCAGGACTACAGCCGGGACTCAGCTCTTGCTGTGACATGGCATTAGCTTGCACCCAAGTGGTTAATGGCATCCTCCAGATCGCAGCCAACAGTGAAACCTGCCTTACTGTTCTACCTGACCACTCCACGGCCTTTAGCATTATACACTTAAAAGCCCTGTCATACATACTGACTAACCAAAAGGGCTTGATTGGAACGGGGCTCCAGTGGTTGGAATCATACCTATAGAAAATTTAAACTGCCCAGCTGTTCCACATGAACACCCCCTGGCCCAAATCAATCACTGTAACCTACAGCATCCACCAAGGCTCAATTTTTACTTTTGATCTTCACCCTATATATGGAGTCACTTGGAGTCCAGCTAACTGGCAATGAAATCAGCAACCACCAACTGTTTACAAATGTAAAATCCAACCTATATAGCATCAGATTGAAGCACGGCCTCACCACAGTTCAAGCCTGGATGTCCAAGGCCTACTTCAAACTAAATCAAATGAAAACAGAGCTTGCCTTTATTGCCAATACGTGCCAAGAACTCTAAGTTCAGAAATGAATGGACAAAATTAACATAGGCAACTTCACACCATGACTCGTTAACAGCATCGCGTGCCTGGGATATCTACTAATCACTCAACTTCAAAACTCTCACCATGCACACATCTAAGAACACCTGGTGTCTGTTCTTGCTGTGCACAGTGAATCCATTTCTCCCTGGTGAGTACTCCCTAACAACTGTCCAGGCAATGGTTCTTTTTCACCTGGACAGAGGCAACATCCTAGTTGCCAATTTTCAAGACACCCCTTTGGCATCCCTAAAAAAATTTCTCCATGCAGTGTCACAACTCATTAAAGGTCTTTGTAAATTCACAGGTGAATAAACTGGAGCATTGAAAGATCACCGTTTTCTGCCTCTGCTTCCAAAAATCACTTTCTGATCTGCTGCATCGTCTTCAAGCCAATCAATAATGGCACTCCATGCTACCATGCTACCTGGCATCCAAGATACAAAAGATAAACATGGGCAGCAAAGAGAAAATCAGGAGACAGACCTGCTACACACTGAGGGTATGTAGTTACATTTCATTCTAAATCTGCCAGACACCCTCCCTCATTAATTTCAATATGTAACTGAAATTCATACTTTTCAAACACCATCTCACCAACAAATAGCCGTAAGGATACCCTGGCAGAAAAAATCTCCGATGTCTTACAAACTCTTTTTTCACCAGTCCACCCCTGTGGCACTACCCTGGACATTTGCCTGTCCCCTCTTCCTCCAGTTCGGCTCCCTAAAATGCTCCATTGCCACTCTTTCCAGCCCTTACATTCTGCCCTCATCACCCAAATCTATCCCTGGTGATTTTACCCAACTCACATGTAGCCCACTGCACAGATTTGTCTGTGCCCATTTGCTTTGTAGCTAGGTTATACATGCATGCATACAGTACCAACACCTTTCATTGCCTGCCTCCACCTTCCTTGCCTTGTCCCACGCAAAAACTAGCACATAACATGAATAATGTATAATTTGTGCCCAGCCTTTCTCCAGCCACAGAGAAATTTATTGAAGTGAAATAACTTACTTGGTTTTCCAACACTGTAGTAGGTATATATATCAGAACAAAGGATGGAAAGTGAGGGAAGCGTGGCCTACTTACAATGGAGTAGGACGTGCTTAGAGAGCTCCCGCTGCCTGCCACTAACTATAATTGATATGGCCACCGTGGAGGGTGCTGTGACCGTGCACCGGGTGACTATTTGCTGGCATTAGCCACGGTCAGGAGCCCAAATTGACTGCGGTGCAGCAGGCACTTCTAGATCCAGTGCATCGGCGTGCACCTGAAGCAGTGCTTGAATCCAAGATGATGAATGGCTTAGGATGAGGCCGCTTGGCAGAGGCTGAAATGCTCTATGTCTGTGAATGACCCCGCTGTCCTGGGGGACTCTGTAACCATGGGTCAGACTGTGAGAAGTTGGCCTGGCATATGCTGTCCACTAATTATAGTGGGCACCTTGCACCAGTCCAAACAACCCCTTATTGGAGATAGGTTAAAGACAACCTTATTGAAAGCTATCCTAGTGGTAGCTATGGAGAGCAGCCTTCAGGCTAAGTCTTGAAGGAATGTAAAGCAGCTTGTTTTACCAGTCTATAATCTCTTGAGTGATCAAATGAAAGAGCACCACACCAGGTATATATTCAAAATATATGTATTTATTGCTAAACACACCCCTCTAGTCTCTTTATGAGGCTAGAGTTCAAGTACATAAGTTAGAAGTTATTAAATCACAGTAATAGCACAAATACACGTTTGGGCCCTAGGGGCGTACCAAACCATATACCAATAAAGTGGTATGCGAACTACGACTGAACTAGACACTAGGCCTAGAGCCTCTAGAAGTGCTTGGACCACAAGGAACCACCCAAGGTAGTGACACAGGGGACCCACGGGAGACGCGTGCAGTGTAACTACACAACCGCGATACGCCGTTGACTTCTATGGAGAAAGTCGGGATCGGGAAATTAGAGAAAAGGGACACTTAAAAGAGGACTAGGACAAACCCTTTGAGATCTAGGACTTTGAAGAGTCTCTACCCACGGGAGCACCGGAGTACTCGTGTTACCTCACCCAGGGAAGCCGGGTGCATAGGTGCCTTTCGGGGTCGGGTTTCGTCGTCGATTCGAATGGCGATCTGCTGCAAAGTAAAGTGCTGCTGGCGACCAAGAGAAAAGTGTCCGGGTGGATCCAAGAGTCGATCGGAGTTCTGAAGAACCTGAAAGCAGAGGGGACAGAGTCTGGGTCACTAGCCAGTGACCAGGAAGGCGATGGACAGATGCCCACCGATGTCGAGTGCTTCAGGTGCATTGACGGTCGTCTTGACTCTTCAGCCACGAGGTCCAGAAGGCGTTGTCGGCAACCAGGAGCAGGATTCGGGCTGGTACACAATGTCTGTCGAGTGCTGAGGTGTCGGCGACCGGATTGGACCCAACAAGCCTTGGCAACGGCAAGTCTCGGTGAAGATGTAGATCGTCGATGGTGCAGACCAGCAAGGTCTGTGGAACTCACCCAGCGAGGGTAAGTGAGGGCAGGCCTGGAGCAACCAGGATGCCAAGTTAGAAAAGGATTGGCCTTCGTTAAGGGCTACTAGCCAACGGGCTAGCGACCGCGAAGGAGCCTCGTGACGCCGCACGTGGATCTGGCTTACAGGACACTCGTGGAGTGGGGGCCAGTGATCTTCGGTGCAAGTGGTGCTGGAGGCTAGGGCTACTCGGAGCCCAAAGCACGACTTCTTGGGAGACCCAGAAGAGGATGCACTTGCAAATGTGCTCGGTGTCCAGGGGTCACGGTCTCAAGTCACCCACGATAGCCACGGGCCTCAGCTTTGCTGGGGACTCAGGGTAGCCTCGGGGAAGTCTGAGAATCCACCTCTGGTGATGCGATGACTTCGGCGTCCGACGGGAGCTTCAGAAATGCGAACCGGACAGATGCTTCTTTGGTGCCTGCCAAGCAGGGGAGTCACTCCTTGACCCCAAGGGAGATTCTTCTGTCCTCTAATCGTGAGTAGAGCATCGAAGGTCCAGGATTCAGTTTCAGAGTTTCATCCAGGGATAATCTAAAGTCCTAAGGACTGGGTTTCTATCTTTATACTAAAGATAGGGGTTGGACTACTCTGTGGCCCCACCTATGGGTGGGTCAGGGCAGAGGGGTGGCTACACCCTTTCCTTTGTCCAGTTCACGCCAAAGCAGGGGCTGCAAGCCCCTGATCCGGTTTGAACTGGGGTATGCACAGGGACACCAAATGTGCCCCCAGTGCAGGACTTCAAAGCACCCGAAAGTGCTCCCGCCCAGCCCCAATACACATTATCCTGTCTGGGGAGGTGGTCACACCTCCCTGGGACAGGAAACCTATTGTCCAGGCCTCCCTGCCGGAGTTTCGTCCAGCAGCAGGAGGCCAGACTCGTGTCTGTGGCAGCAGCATCTATTTTGTGATGCCAGGGCTCTGGAAAGAAGTTACCGGACTAGTCAGAGTTAACATGTCTTTCCCTCTAGAAGGGTGGAATGCTACCCCCACCGCCAGAATTGGCGGGGGTTAGTATTCCAAGATGTTTGACACCAAACACGACATGTTTAGGTGCAGCCATTCCAAAGTTAGCATTTTACCGCGAGGATATAATGCGCTTAAGAGTATATGGTCAGGCTGCACTACAAACAGCATCAGAGATGGTCTCCGAACGCTGCAGAGGGGCCCTGCTCATACAGGGGCACCCTCTCACATAGGAACCATGCACTCTGCCTTTAGGATTGATAAGGCCTGCTTTAGGAGTGACTTATAGGTTTATATGTGTGTATGTATTTAGTGATATAGGTAACCTATATCACAGTAAGGGGTGCATGCACCACCTTACCCAGGCTGCAGTAGCAGACCTGTGGTGTCAGTTTGGATGGCCTTCCAGGGGTGGCATAATACATGCTGCAGCCCCTGGTAGGCCTCTGAGGTACCTATGCCCTTGGTACATAGTATACCATATACTAGGGACTTATAAGGGCACTCCAGATCCCAATCAGTGATGTGCCTAAGGCACATGGAAACCATTTTAGAGAGGAAGCAGCTAGGCTGGGGTTCTGATTAGCAGGGCCCCAGCCAGACTAATGTCGAAAAACAGTGAAGCATCAGCAAAAAGTGGGGGTACCCATGTGAAGCAGATCCTACTCTCCTACACAACCCCCCCCAAACGTAGGGACATTAAACTAACCTTGCCCAGTTAAGTCTTCATGTTCTAAGTGGAAATACCTAGAGAGTCCATCTGCATTCGCATGGTTACTCCCAGGCCTATGTTCCACTGTAAAGTCCATCCCCTGTAGGGAAATGGACCACCTAAGCAGTTTGGGGTTTTCACCCTTCATTTGTTTTAGCCATAAGAGGGGCTTATGGTCTGTCTGAACCAGGAAGTGTGTACCAAACAAGTATGGCCTCAACTTCTTCAGAGCCCAGACCACAGCAAAGGCCTCCCTCTCTATGGCTGACCAACGTTTCTCTCTAGGGGTCAGCCTTCTGCTAATGAAAGCTACTGGCTGATCCTGACCTTCTTCATTCAATTGTGACAGTACAGCCCCTACCCCCAATTCAGATGCATCAGTTTGAACAATGAACTTCTTGGAGTAATCAGGACTCTGCAGAATTGGAGCAGTGCACATGGCCTGCTTCAGGTCATCAAATGCCTTTTGACAGATAACTGTCCACTGAACCTTTTTGGGCATTTTCTTAGAAGTTAAGTCATTCAGGGGTGTCACTATTGATCCATACCCCTTGACAAATCTCCTATAGTACCCAGTCAAGCCTAAGAAGGCTCTCACCTGAGTCTGGGTAGTGGGAGCAGTACAGTCCATGATGGTCTGGATCTTGCTCTGCAAAGGTTGAACCTGGCCTCCACCCACAAGGTGGCCCAGGTACACAACCTGACTCTGCCCTATCTGGCACTTAGTGGCCTTGATAGTCAGGCCTGCCTTTTGCAGGGCCTGTAAAACATTCCTGAGGTGGACCAGGTGATCCTCCCAGGTGGAGCTAAAGACAGCAATATCATCTAGATATGCTGCACTATAGGCTTCCAGTCCTGTGAGAACTGTATTCACCAACCTCTGGAAAGTGGCAGGTGCATTCTTCAGACCAAAGGGCATTACCACAAATTGATAATGCCCACTAGGGGTTGAGAATGCTGTTTTGGGCTTTGCAGTATCAGCTAGTCTGATCTGCCAGTAGCCAGCTGTTAGGTCAAATGTGCTGAGATATTTGGCAGAGGCCAAAGTATCTATGAGCTCATCTGCCCTGGGTATTGGATGGGCATCAGTCCTAGTGACTGCATTGAGACCCCTGTAGTCCACACAAAACCTCATCTCTCTTTTTCCACCACTGGTGTGAGGTTTCGGCACAAGGACCACTGGACTAGCCCAAGGGCTATCTGAGGGTTCAATAACTCCCAATTCCAACATTTTCTGGACTTCAGTCCTGATACAGTCCCTGACATGGTCAGGTTGCCTATAAATCTTGTTTTTAATAGGCAGACTGTCCCCAGTGTCCACTTCATGAGTGCACCAGGTGGTCTGACTGGGTGTCAGTGAAAACATATGTCTAAACTGATTGAGGACTTGCCTGCAATCAGTTTGTTGCTGGGTAGTGAGGCTGCCTGCCAAGGCTACACCATCAACTGACCCATCGTCAGGGTTCTGTGAGAGCAGGTCAGGGAGTGGGTCACTCTCTTCCTCCTGCCCTTCATCAGTAGCCATGAGCAAGCCCATGTCTGCCCTGTCCACATATGGTTTTAACCTGTTGACATGGAGAACCCTGTGGGGACTCCTGGGTGTTCCTAGGTCCACTAAGTAAGTGACCTCACCCTTCTGCTCAACAATAGTGTGGGGTCCACTCCATTTATCTTGGAGAGCTGCTGGGGCCACTGGCTCCAACACCCACACCTTCTGTCCTGGCTGGTAAACAGTCAGAACAGCCTTTGGTCATGCCAGGTCTTTTGAAGTTCCTGGCTAGCCTCAAGGTTTTTGGTTGCCTTTTTCATGTACTCAGCCATCCTGGAGCGGAGACCAAGTACATAGTCCACTATATCTTGCTTTGGGGGCTTGAGAGGTAACTCCCATCCTTCCTTCACCAAGCACAGTGGACCCCTCACAGGGTGGCCAAACAGAAGTTCAAAAGGGCTGTAACCAACCCCCTTCTGAGGCACCTCCCTATATGCGAATAAAAGGCAGGGCAAGAGTATGTCCCATCTACGCCTAAGCTTTTCTGGGAGTCCTTTAATCATGCCCTTCAAGGTTTTGTTGAATCTCTCATCTAAACCATTGCATTGTGGGTGATAGGGTGTGGTGAACTTATAAGTCACTCCACACTCCTTCCACATTGCTTTTAAGTACACAGACATGAAGTTAGCACCCCTGTCTGAGACTACCTCCTTAGGAAAGCCCACTCTTGAGAAGATTCCCAGGAGGGCCCTTGCCACCACAGGTGCTGTAGTGGTCCTGAGGGGAATAGCTTCTGGGTACCTGGTGGCATGATCCACTACCACCAGGATAAACCTGTGCCCAGAGGCTGTTTGGGGATCCATGGGACCAACAATGTCAATCCCTACCCTTTCAAAGGGCACCCCCACCACAGGTAGTGGTATCAGGGGGCCTTTGTAGTGCCACCTGCCTTGCCACTGGCTTGGCAGGTTACACAGGAGCGACAAAACTCCTTACTGTCTTCAGACATGTGGGGCCAGTGAAAGTGAGGGACAATTCTGTCCCAAGTCTTGTTCTGGCCCAGGTGACCTGCTAAGGGAATATCATGGGCTAGGGTCAATAGGAAGCCCCTGAACTTCAGAGGTATTACCAACCTCCTGGTAGCACCAGGCTTGGGGTCTCTACTCTCTGAGTACAGGAGTCCATCATCCCAATACACTGTATGGGGACCACTAGCTTTCCCAGCAGCCTCAGCAGCAGCTTGCTGTCTGAGGGGTTCAAGGGAGGGGCAGCTCTGCTGCTCCTGGCTCAGATCTGCCCTAGAAGGTCCCCCTGTCCCCAAGAACTCAACCTGGTCAGGTTCAAGTTCCTCTGGGACAGTTCCTTCTTCAGGGCTGAGATCATCCCCCTCAAGGGACTGATCTTCCTCCTGAGCCAAGGGGAAGGCACTGCCTTAACCCTACTACTCCTCCTCTTGGAAGGCACTTGGTCCATTCTTCCAGAATCCAAGGCCTGTTCAGTGCTAGACATTTTGGCTTGTGACCTGGTCACAGCAAACACATCTGCAGGGATCCCCAGCATTTCTGCATGGGTCCTGAGCTCCACTTCTGCCCAAGCAGAAGTCTCTAAGTCATTGCCAAGCAAGCATTCGACTGGTAGGTTTGCACTTACCACAACCTTCTTAAGGCCAGTTACCCCTCCCCAGGAGAAGTTAACAACTGCCAGAGTATGGTCTGTTCCGACATTGCTAGCATTGGTCACTTGGTACATCTCACGAAGTATAACTTGCCCAGGATGCACAAGGTCTTGTGTCACCATTGTGACACTTGCCCCTGTGTCCCTAAATGCCAAAGCCTCTCGTCCATTGATTAAAGGCTGTTGTCTGTACTTGCCCAGATTACTGGGACTCACAGAGGAGGTCACATCCATGCCTCCATCACAGACTAACACAGCCTGAGTCAGTTCTCTGACTAGGTCAGAGCCCAACTCAGTACCCAGGGTGAACCCTACTAAACCCTTGGCTGGAGCACTCCCACCAACTGTACTAGGGGGAACAGGTGCCTTGGTGGGTGCTGGACTTGAGTCTTTGGACTTGGTGCAATCACTGGTCCAGTGGGTCTTTTGCTTACAGACCTTGCACCATGGTTTTCTTTGGCCTTTCCCTTTGGTAGACTGTGAATCCCCACCAGAAGAAGATTTTTGGGGGCCTGATGAAGACTTTTGATCTTTACCCTTCTCCCCACCCTTTTCAGAGTTCTTAGCATCTTGCTTCTTGGTTTCCCCACCTTGGTTCTGTACCTTCTGCTTCACCCTGGTTCTGACCCATTTGTCTGCCTTCTTTCCCAATTCTTGGGGAGAGGTCAGATCAGAGTCTACCAGGTATTGATGCAACAGCTGATTTTGACAGTTATTAAGAATCTGCTCCCTCATTATCAGATTGTACAATCCTGAAAAGTCACACACCTTACTGCCCATCAACCAGCCTTCCAGAGCCTTGGCAGAACAATCCACATAGTCTACCCAGTCTTGAGTCTGTGCTTTTGGGTGTCTCTGAACTTCAACCTGTACTGTTCAGTGGTTAGGCCAAACCCATCAATAAGAGCACTCTTCAAGACCTTGTAATTATCAGCATCCTCCTCTCTAACAGTGAGGAGCTTATCTCTACCTTTGTCAGCAAAGGAGAGCCACAAGATTGCTGCCCACTGCTCCTGAGGGACCTTCTGTACTTTACAGGCCCTCTCTAATGCAGTTATCCATTTGTGGATGTCATCCCCACTCTGGTAGGGAGGGACAATCTTGCTCAGGTTCCTATGGTCATAGGACCTTTCCCTGTCTCTAGGGACATGGCTGCCACCATGGGACTCTAGTCCCAACTTTCTTCTCTCTCTAAGGAGATCTAGGGATTCCCTATCTAAAGCCAATTGCTTTTTTCTGATTTCCAGCTGAGTTTCCTCATACTGGACCAGTCTGTCTCTTCTCTCATGAGAGGATTCCCTCCTGTGAGAGGAGATAGAGCTCCCTATGGAGGTGCCAGAGTGGTTAGACTCCTGAGAAGGAGATCTAGACTTTCTGGGCACACTCTTAATCCTTCCTGTGGGGACAAAGAGGGCATCATTCTGATCATCCTCATCATCTTCCACAGGAGGGATTGGGTTATCCAGGTCAGGGTCATTGTCACCCTCCTGGCCAGTCTCAGAGGGGGGCTGGGGGTATTGGTACCCCTGGCCTCCTCCTCTTCCTCTGCCCCACCCTCAGCTCCTACCCCTTCAGTCCCCAAGGGCTTACTAAGGTCATAAGCCACCAACAACTCCTTGAGGTGTTGGGTGGTGGGGCTTTGGCCTGTCCTTAGTTTTCTCAAGTTGCATAAAGCTCTCAATTCCAAGAATGGGAGTGTATCATACTTGGAGGGTGGAAGCTCAATGGCTTCCTGCAAGGATTCTTTAGATCCTACCCTTAAAGACATTACTAGTGTGGTGTGGTGTATGCACTACCTACTCTAGTGTGGCCTACTAAACTCTCTTGAGTTGTAGAAAGGGTTGTGCTATCCCTTAACACACAACTCTAAGTTCAGTAGAACTTACTGTATTCTAAGCTTAAATTATATGTACCTTAGGTACCTTTAGTGGTTTTCAGTTGATCAATTCAATTGAGATTATCTGGTAAAACAATAGCAAGCTGGAATCCCACACGCTGCACACCAATGTGAGAAGTTGGCCTGGCATATGCTGTCCACTAATTATAGTGGGCACCTTGCACCAGTCCAAACAACCCCTTATTGGAGATAAGTTAAAGACAACCTTATTGAAAGCTATCCTAGTGGTAGCTATGGAGAGCAGCCTTCAGGCTAAGTCTTGAAGGAATGTAAAGCAGCTTGTTTTACCAGTCTATAATCTCTTGAGTGATCAAATGAAAGAGCACCACACCAGGTATATATTCAAAATATATGTATTTATTGCTAAACACACCCCTCTAGTCTCTTTATGAGGCTAGAGTTCGAAGTACATAAGTTAGAAGTTATTAAATCACAGTAATAGCACAAATACACGTTTGGGCCCTAGGGGCGTACCAAACCATATACCAATAAAGTGGTATGCGAACCACGACTGAACTAGACACTAGGCCTAGAGCCTCTAGAAGTGCTTGGACCACAAGGAACCACCCAAGGTAGTGACACAGGGGACCCACGGGAGACGCGTGCAGTGTAACTACACAACCGCGATACGCCGTTGACTTCTATGGAGAAAGTCGGGATCGGGAAATTAGAGAAAAGGTACACTTAAAAGAGGACTAGGACAAACCCTTTGAGATCTAGGACTTTGAAGAGTCTCTACCCACGGGAGCACCGGAGTACTCGTGTTACCTCACCCAGGGAAGCCGGGTGCATAGGTGCCTTTCGGGGTCGGGTTTCGTCGTCGATTCGAATGGCGATCTGCTGCAAAGTGCTGCTGGCGACCAAGAGAAAAGTGTCCGGGTGGATCCAAGAGTGGATCGGAGTTCTGAAGAACCTGAAAGCAGAGGGGACAGAGTCTGGGTCACTAGCCAGTGACCAGGAAGGCGATGGACAGATGCCCACCGATGTCGAGTGCTTCAGGTGTGTTGATGGTCATCTTGACTCTTCAGCCACGAGGTCCAGGAGGCGTTGTCGGCAACCAGGAGCAGGATTCGGGCTGGTACACGATGTCTGTCGAGTGCTGAGGTGTCGGCGACCGGATTGGACCCAACAAGCCTTGGCAACGGCAAGTCTCGGTGAAGATGTAGATCATCGATGGTGCAGACCAGCAAGGTCTGTGGAACTCACCCAGCGAGGGTAAGTGAGGGCAGGCCTGGAGCAACCAGGATGCCAAGTTAAAAAAGGATTGGCCTTCGTTAAGGGCTACTAGCCAACAGGCTAGCAACCGCGAAGGAGCCTCGTGACGCCGCACGTGGATCTGGTTTACAGGACACTCGTGGAGTGGGGGCCAGTGATCTTCGGTGCAGGTAGTGCTGGAGGCTAGGGCTACTCGGAGCCCAAAGCACGACTTCTTGAGAGACCCAGAAGAGGATGCACTTGCAAATGTGCTCGGTGTCCAGGGGTCACAGTCTCAAGTAACCCACGATAGCCACGGGCCTCAGCTTTGCTGGGGACTCAGGGTAGCCTCGGGAAAGTCTGAGAATCCACCTCTGGTGATGCGATGACTTCGGCGTCCGACGGGAGCTTCAGAAATGCAAACCGGACAGATGCTTCTTTGGTGCCTGCCAAGCAAGGGAGTCACTCCTTGACCCCAAGGGAGATTCTTCTGTCCTCTAATCGTGAGTAGAGCGTCGAAGGTCCAGGATTCAGTTTCAGAGTTTCGTCCAGGGATAATCTAAAGTCCTAAGGACTGGGTTCCTATCTTTATACTAAAGATAGGGGTTGGACTACTCTGTGGCCCCACCTATGGGTGGGTCAGGGCAGAGTGGTGGCTACACCCCTTTCCCTTTGTCCAGTTCGTGCCAAAGCAGGGGCTGCAAGCCCCTGATCCGGTTTGAACTGGGGTATGCACAGGGACACCAAATGTGCCCCCAGTGCAGGACTTCAAAGCACCCGAAAGTGCTCCCGCCCAGCCCCAATACACATTATCCTGTCTGGGGAGGTGGTCACACCTCCCTGGGACAGGAAACCTATTGTCCAGGCCTCCCCTGCTGGAGTTTCGTCCAGCAGCAGGAGGCCAGACTCGTGTCTGTGGCAGCAGCATCTATTTTGTGATGCCAGGGCTCTGGAAAGAAGTTACCGGACTAGTCAGAGTTAACATGTCTTTCCCTCTAGAAGGGTGGAATGCTACCCCCGCCGCCAGGATTGGCGGGGGGTAGTATTCCAAGATGTTTGACACCAAACACGACATGTTTAGGTGCAGCCATTCCAAAGTTAGCATTTTACCGCGAGGATATAATGCGCTTAAGAGTATATGGTCAGGCTGCACTACAAACAGCATCAGAGATGGTCTCCGAACGCTGCAGAGGGGCCCTGCTCATGCAGGGGCACCCTCTCACATAGGAACCATGCACTCTGCCTTTAGGATTGATAAGGTCTGCTTTAGGAGTGACTTATAGGTTTATATGTGTGTATGTATTTAGTGATATAGGTAACCTATATCACAGTAAGGGGTGCATGCACCACCTTACCCAGGCTGCAGTAGCAGACCTGTGGTGTCAGTTTGGATGGCCTTCCAGGGGTGGCATAATACATGCTGCAGCCCCTGGTAGGCCTCTGAGGTACCTATGCCCTTGGTACATAGTATACCATATACTAGGGACTTATAAGGGCACTCCAGATCCCAATCAGTGATGTGCCTAAGGCACATGGAAACCATTTTAGAGAGGAAGCAGCTAGGCTGGGGTTCTGATTAGCAGGGCCCCAGCCAGACTAATGTCGAAAAACAGTGAAGCATCAGCAAAAAGTGGGGGTACCCATGTGAAGCAGATCCTACTCTCCTACACAGACCCCAACAGATTTCCTGTTGACTAGAGTGACGACCCGGACCTGAATGTGGCTGTTGCAGAAGCCCTTTGATCTAGCCTCGGGTGAGGCTGCTTGTGGGAGGCTGTGGAGCACTCAGAGGTGAGCTAGTCCTGACAAGAGAGGCACCCCCAGTACCGTAAATGAGGGGCGATGGAACCTGAGCTTGAGGGAAGTAGGATGGCTGTGGGAGGTCTGATCAGCTCTGAGGCTGAAAGGCACAGTGAAGAGGTGGTGAGAGCCCTCAGAGCTGCTTTTGAACTACACGATGAGAGGAGCTGGTGCATGGGGACATCTAGATGCACTGACCTTCTGAAATAAGGGTCAGATGAGAGCACGAGTATTAATACTCACTGGACAGAGCATATATGTATCAAGGAGCAGTAACACCAACACCTGCGTGGGACACATTGCAACTGGAGTATGTATTTTGAAAACTGGTTCGAGATGCCCCTCTGTTGCAGTATGTGGATGTGTTTAAGTGACTGGGAACTGCGCCTCTGATTGCCGGTGTATGCTGGGACTCCACCTGGTAGTAAAAGCAAACTTGTTCACCAGGTGATACAGCGGGGACCTGCTGGTGCAATTAGTGAGACAAGTGGACAATCACTCCTGCATCCACTCCATAAGGAACTCTCAGGGGAATATAGTCTACACTGAGATTGATAGCACCTTCTTCCAGTTCTATGAAGCATTGTACTGTTCCAGGAATGGTTACAAAGAAGAGAGAAATAAATGATCATTTATATGGAGCTGTGCTGAATTCAATGTGTTTTGTGGCTAGACACTCTCTAGAAGTCCCAAACCCTACCCAAGAGATTAACACAGCTTTCACCGCTCTTCCCAAAAATAAAACTCCTAGCATTGAAGGCTGTCTAATGAATTTTATAAAGCCTATACACACATACTAACAACCAAACTTATTCATGTATATCATGCTTTCTGTTAGAAATTGGGTCTCTAGTTGGCAGAGGTTTGCACCCTGTCCAAGTAGGGACCACAATCCTAGTCAAGGTAAGTCAGATACACAACTAAAATAAACCTGTGCTCACCCTCTGGTAGCTTGGCACAGAGCAGTCAGACTTAACTTAAGATTCAATGTGTAAAATATGTGGGCACACTTTAATTAGAGTAACACAGTGAAAACACCACGAAAAGACTCCACACCAGTTTAGTAAAATAGTAATTTTTTATCTGAGTAAAACAAGACCAAAACTACTAAAATCCAATAAGTAGAAATTGAGATATTAATTTTTATAGAATAGACTGCAATATAGTGCTTAAAAGTCAGTAGCGCTTAGGCGTTATTTGAAGGCATAGACCCGGGTAAATCTGAAGTTTCAGGCCAACTGTAATGGAGGGCAGGCCGGCTACAAGACCCACGCAGGGCCTGTTGAAAAAGTACCTTTGGTGGAGCAAGCGTCGGCATCGAATACACGATGCATCTGTTCTGGTTCACGCAGTCAGGCTGATGCGTCATCGTCAAGCCTCGCAGTCAGGTCCTGTGTTGTTGTCAAACCCCTTACAATGTGGGGGCTGCGTCATTGTTGAGCCTTGCTGAGATGCCCTCTGTTTGGCGATGTGTCGGTGTCGAACCTCGCAGTTGAGATTCTCGTCGTTATCGAGCCGTGCAGGGATGTCTTCGGATTGGCACTGTGTCAGTGTCGAATCTTGCAGTCAGAACCTGCATCGTCATGGAGCCCCGCAGGGATGTCCTCGGATCGGCACTGCATTGGAGGGCACTGTGTTGCTTCTGATTGGCACAAAGTCATCACTTTCTTGCTTTTTGCAAGGAAACAGCTGCAGAACCCACTTTCAAGGCCCAGGTCTGGATTAGCACTTCTTAGCTGGGCAGGACTCAGAGTTGGCAGAGTTCAGCAGCTGAAGCAAAGTTGAAGAAAGTCTTTGCCCTGAGACTTCAAAAACAGGGGCAAGCTAGCAAACCCTTGGAGAATTTTGGGTTCAAGGATGTAGAGAGCAGGTACAGTCCTTCTCACTCCCAGGCAAGAGGCAGCAGGCCAGCACAGCAAAGCAGTCAGCAAAGTGGCAGTCCCTCCTACAGCACAGCTCTTCTTCCTGGCAGAATGTCCTTGGTTCCAGCACAGTTCTGATTTGGTGGTTTTAGGGGTCCAGTACTTATACTCAGTTGTGCCTTTGTACTGGGGGGAGACTTCAAAGAGGCCTTTGACGATCACAAGGTTCCTGCCTTTCCTGCCCTGGCTCCAGACTCACTACAGGGGGATTTGCAGCTCTTTGTGTGGGGGCAGCAACATCCCTATTCAGGTGCAAGTTTCAGCTCCTCCATCCCAATTTACCTCAGGAAGGCCCATCAGCATGGTGATGGGCCATCAGTATGCAAATGTCACACCCCAGCTCCCTTTATGTGTGAATGTCTAGAGGAAATGCACAAACTCCAGCTGTCAACCAACCCAAGCATGTATTCAGAAACAGGCAGAGGCACAGAGCGGTTAAAGTAAGAAAATGCCAACTTTCTAAAGATTTGAATTCACTTTGCCTCTGCATGAATGTCGTAAAAAGTGAACAACAATGGATTACTTGGATTACTGATTGTTTATTGGATTGACAGAATGAGATTACCGGCTTTTGCCAATACCGCCAGTGCATCTTGAGGCTGGGGCGCGACGGCGCACCAGTGATCTCCAACTTTCTAAAAGTGGCATTTTCAGAATTACAATTTTAAATCTGACTTCGCCATAAGGCGTGATTTTAAATTGTGAGTCAAGTGACACCAAACTCCAAATACCTTTCTTTAACCAAAAGGAAATTACTTTTAAAAGATGTTTTAAGGCTATCCCATTGTTAACCCATGGGAGAGATAGGCCTTGCAGTAGTGAAAATCTAATTTACCAGTTTTTCACTACCAGTACATGTAAAACTCAAAAGTACATGTCCTACCTTCTAAATACACTGCATCCTGCCCCTAGGGCTGCCTAGCGCCTGACTTAGTGGTGACATATGTAATAAAAGGGAAGGTTTGGGCCTGGCAAGTAAGTTAACTTGCCAGATCGAAATGGCAGTTTAAAACTGCACACACAGGCTCTGCTGTGGCATGCCTGAGCCATGTTTAAAGGGCTACTGAAGTAGGTGGCTCAATCAGTGGTGCAGGCCCACTAGTAGCATTTAATTTACAGGCCATGGACACATAGTGCACTTTACTAGGGACTTATATGTATATTAAATATTCCAGTTGTGTATAAGCCAATGTTCCATGTTTTGAGTACAGAGCATATACACTTTAACACTGGTTGGCAGTGGTAAAGTGCCCAGAATCCTAAAGCAAGCAAAAATGAAGTCAGCAAAACAGGAGGTCAGAAGGCAAAAAGTCAGGGGAAACTACACCTAGGATGCCAGGTCTAACACTTTCTAATTTCAGAAATTGCCAATAACAACACATCAGGTACTGAATGTTCTGATCCAGAAGAAGGGCAATGATTAGACCAAAGAACCGCCAGCATTTTGCACCCTCTTCATGCTAACTCTTGATTACAAGATTTTAAGCAAAGTTCTTTTTTCCAAACTGTTAGAACACATCACTCATCTAATCCACTTAAATTGGAATGGGTCTGTCCCTAGCAGAAACCCCTCTGCTAATATTCAGAGGTTGTTCCATATCATTGAACTTATCCCCATGTCAGCACCCAGCCCTGCAGTAATATCAATGGACCTGCATGAGACATTTGACTCAGTATCCTGAGCATATCTTCAAGCAGTGTTTCACTGCATGAATTTTGGGGGAACCATTACAAGGTGGATTTTTCTCCTTTATTCGGAGCTAACAACCAGGGTGTACATGGCTCGCACGATTTAGGACTCTTATATCTCTTGCAACATAGTTAGGTGCATGAGGCAGGGTTGTCCATGACCTTTTGATCTTCTTGCAGGATTTTACTGCTTGTGCTGAATTCCTCTCCTCAGAACTAACAAAGCATGAACAAGTGTTGGTCCTAAAAGTAAACTGGTATGGATGCCAGAGATTGATATGCAATCCTGGGATCCTCTTGGTAGCCTTGCATGGGAAAGAGATTTGTTTAAATATTTGGGGATACAAATCTTGAGATCCCGATAGACATTGTTGATGGCAATTTGAAGAGGGCTATATCTGTGTTGCGCTGCTGTGTTTGTTTTTGGACTTTGCTGCCTCTATCACTGATGGGCAGGGTAGTGTTGCCAAAATTATATTGCTCCTTGCTTACTTTATTATTTCATCAATATACCTCTTCTTACCCAAGTAGCAATTTTTTTAAGTAACTCTGACTTTTGATCCTTGTGTGGAGGGGTGAGAGATGCAGTGTAGCTTTGAGTAAAACAGCTATGCTGCCCTCGGATGACGGGCTCCGAACACTAGAATTTGAATATTACTGTTGGGCCAGTCAACTTCAATGAGTGGTGAGGTGGTATTCGGAGGCTGATTCACAATATGCAGGGATGGCTCTGTGGACACTAGCTTGAATGATTTGACTAAAGTGCTGCTGGACCAGAAGGCTCAGCATTCTTATCCTTCTGGACTGCTAGCCACTGCACTGTGCAGCTGAAATAGATGCCTGCCGAGAGCAGGTATAACCAGGTTTTACTCCTCAGGCATTCCTCTGAGTGGAATTCCTGGCATGCAGGAACCAGATTGGAATTGCAGACTAGAAATGTAGGCAGATGCAGGCTTGCTGACAGCAGGCCATATAGACTCACAAGGTAGGCTCACAGATTTTCAGCACATGGTTACTGAAGAGGGCTTACATGAGGGACATTTCCTGACCTATGCTAAATTAGTAGCAGCCCTGAAGAATCTACTTTGAAGACTGGACCATGATCAAAAATCCTTTACGGTACTGGAACAAGTCATGTCAATAGGTGGGGGTAAGACATTGATTATGGAACTGAATAGAGCAATCTTATCAGAAAATATGAGCTTCTTAGCTTCCCTCAGGGACAAATGGTCCAGGTATCTGCAAACAGAGCTTACTGACACCCAATGGACCATGGTCCTCACAAACACACATAAGGTATCAAGAAATGCCCTGTTCAAGTTGCTACAATTCAATGTATTTATAGGACCTCCCTAGCTCTAAGTAGACTGCGTACAGTTTATAATTTACCTAATACCCCTTACTCAAGATGTAGAGTCGAATTTGCTGTCCATTACCATATGCTGTCGGAATGCCCTCGCTTAAGAAACTATTGGACATAAATAACCTAGCGCTTAGCAAGGACAACTGGCCGTATGAATTTGCTCAAAACTGAAACATGCTAAGCATTTATGACCAGACCCCACAAGCACAAACTGGTTGCACGGTTTTTTGATCTTGCATTAATGCTAGCTAAAAGATGTATTATAATGAACTAGAAAGCCTGCAATCCCCCATCAATCCTGAGATAGAAGGCAGAGCTAGTTAAGCAGGTGGCTGCTTAACGGAGACCCTATATTCGGAGGCAAACATTTGTTTAATAGCCTGGGAAACGGCATAGCACTGGGAACTTCTTTAAATCCATTTCACAACCCACTCTGCTGCAGTAAGTGCTTCATAGGATAAGGAGAAATAGTCTCCCCCTCTCTAGCCTACAGAGGAATAGGGGAGGCGAACAACCAATCTCAGAATCCACATCATTACTATGGATGAACAAATGGGCTCCATATCTCTGCAATTTCTATCTCTTTCCTCAATGCAGGGCGGACACCTCTGCACACATATTTTGTTGACTCTCTCACTATACCAAGCATTAGTTTTACACACTAGGCAGTTGTGAACTGCACTCACACATCTTGTTCCTATCATGGCTAGATAATTGTTGTAAAGTCACGACCCAATCTTTCCTGTTGGGTATCAGGGACTGCATGTTCTTGTTTGGTTTGGTTGTCCTGATGTTTATATATGTCTTTACATCTCATAATACTCTTGGGTACGTATAGCATGCTCATAGGACAAAATGCACACTGGGGACTCTCTTAGAATTGTTTCTCAACTGGTGACCCCCTCTTTTCTTACATTCAACCTATGACTACTATAAAGGCTGAATAGATGTATTAATTGTCTTTCAGTTCTATTTTGTTCTCTCCTTAAAAATGCTAGCACAAATCTGAGCATTTAAGATACTAAAGGGCATATTAGTAAACAGAACCAGAATCTATAATTGTGACGTATAACATGTGTTGCACTCTGTAACAAAGCAATGCTACAAGGGCTGATTTCTGAGGAAGATAAATGTATATTGAATTGTTGAGCCTGAATAAAAAATAAATTTGAAAAAAGGATGGGAAGTGATTGCTACCAGTATCTTTCACTGTGAAGATCTCAGCTATCCTTTTAAGTCTTGCCTATTAGACTGCACAAGCTGCATGGTTGCGAAAAACCTATTGTGGGCTTACCAAGAACTTATGGGCTTACAGGCCGAACATTGCTTACCATTAGTTGGCTTTATTATCACTCTAATTTGCATACATCTTATTCGTTAACCTGCTTTAGCATGCTTTACTGTTCTTGTGTTTGTGCTCTCTTGGACCATATCCTCTTCACCACCCTTATGATGGGCTGATTTGTAGGCTTCCACTGCTCACTTTTAGGGAACTACTTTTTTCTTTTTGGTTAAGCATTCCACAAGAGTGCAACAGTTTTCTCTCTTCCTCCTGTGCTTCTCCCCCGCTCAGTGTTGCTCTCACCCTCGGAGGCTGCTCTATCTCTCGTGTGCCTCTCCTCTGACAAACTCCCCCCACACCACATGTTGCTCTCTCCCTCCTATCTCCCCCACCACATGCTTTATGTTGCTCTTCCCTCATGTGCTTCTCCCCACGACTGCCATATCGCTGTCTCCCTGGTTTGCTTCTCCCTCCCACCCTCCATGTTGCTCTCTCCCTCGTGTGCTGCTTTTCTCCTCCTCCCCCATCTGGCTTTATTTTTAGGTCGAGCCTTGGCAGTGCGCAAGCGCTGTCTGCAAGACCTGCAGTAATTACTATACAGAGGGAAATTCCTCCTGCTGCTTACCATTGGTTCACTCCTCCGTTGGTCTTCTTTGGTGGCTCCTGATTGGTTGCCACTCCCGATACCTCACTTCCGTATTCTATGCAGGAGCACCGGCCGACTACAGTTTCCTCACGAGGTAGCTGTTCATTTGTTCCTTTGGGGGACTACTTAAATAAATCAGAAGCTTGCAAACATAGCACCGCAGGTTGTCTATCGCTTCATTTCTCTGTGCTGCCTGACAACCCCCTCGCCCCCGCACCCCACGCCTTTCCAAACGTACCCCCTATCATTTAATTTCATTTTTCCAAGCCGCTTTAACTTTTATGAAGGCTCACGCCCTTGCTTTATAATCCGGTAGGAAGAGTGTGCAGTCAATGCGGCGCGCTCACCAGTAGGGCTACTGTGGCCTTTAAAACGTTACTAATTGTAATTCATATTTCCTGCACTGCTGGCAGTTTGTGGGTAGTTTACTTTTTTCCCACGTTTACTGTAGAACGAAAGAGGCTTATTTCTCTGTGTGGTGTAATAACATGTGAAGCTCAGGGTTAACACCGGATAATGAATGACAAACGGCGTTTGACTACCGTCTACACAGCGTACTCTGTGTTCCGCTGAGATCGGGCTTTACTTCATGGTTTAGTTATCTGTCCCGTAAGGACTAGAACTTATGTTGTCTTTTGTTTTTTCCCGTTGTTATACAAATTGTTCTGACAGTATAAATCCTAAACTTAAGTCTGTTTGCAACATTTCAACTCGGAGTCGTAAGCAAATGTATATACGTTATCCTTGAAGTTCCTATTAAATAAGGATAAAGTTTACGGAAATTAATGTATATATTATTTTTTTTTAATGGACTTCTGTTAGAACTCAACGTTTGTTGGCAATCATTTTAGACAAATTGTGCAGTGGCGGCTCGCTGAGGGAGTGCTGCAAGGCGGTGGGGCGGGGGAGGGGCAGGGTGGGGGGGTAGTGGACTCGGACATACGACGGACAGAACTCAGAGGGAGTTCTGTCCGTCGTAAGTCCGAGTCCACTACCCCCACCCGCCCCTCCCCCACCCCTCCCCACCGCCCTGCAGCACTCCTTGGCGAGCCGCCACTGAAATTGTGTTTGATCGTGGGTGCCCCATCAGACCATATACAAGCACTTTGTAGCTCCCTGGCAGTCAGCAAAAGTCTTAAAAGGCGATTTTAGCTGAGATAGGGCATTAAAGGCGATAACAACTCCAGTGGGAGCCCTTTGTGGGGTTGGTGAGTTAGGTACAGATTCAGTAGTCTGCTGCTGAGGTGATGTGAAGATCCTCTAAAGTGAAAGGGGAGTTTTTGCTAGCTCATTTCTTAATTTTTTGCAGATTTATACAGCACGATCTCGACCCTAAGGTATCGGAGCGCTTCACATGAGCACCAGTTCAGAACATTCATTTTTGGTAGGCGTGGGAGGATTAAGTGATTTGCCCGAACCACAGGATGTTGAGCCAGCGCCGAGGCTGGAACCTGGCTCCCCAGCTACAAAGTCGGCAGCTCTGGCCGTTAGGCCACATCCTATCCTTATACCCTATAGAAGAGGGTATGCATACATACCGGGCATCATGGTGTGTAGATTTTACGCCAGTACCATGTTCTTTCATGTAAATTACAGGTTTGGTGCAGGCAATGCCTTAATTGTTGCCTGCATCTCTGCAGCAGTTTGTATATGAAAGAACTTCACCAGAGCCAACATGCATGTTTTAGAATATTCTGGAGTCGGCTTAAATGTTTATTCGTTTACTGGGGCTTTGAATTCAGGCCTTGAAGGGAAAACATCCATACTGCAGCCGACGATGGCGCTGGAAATGTTTCTGCCTTATAAATGCCACACAATGACCCCGAAGAGCAGGCAGTGATGTTATGTTCTTTTTCATTTTTCATTTTGTTCTTTTCTTATCTTGGGGGTGAGCGTGTAGAACTGGCTTCACTTGTTGAACTTTCTTCATCTGTTTGATTTTTCTGATCCTTTGGATTACCTGCTTTCCATTTTATGGATTCTATCATTTGCAGCACACGGACGTGCTGCGGGTGTATCGGCGTGTAACCACCGTCCCAAAGTGATTGTGCATCACTAGTACTCTTTAAATCCACCCTGTTTTTTTTTTTTTGCCACCATGATATTACATTCTGGGACGTGTAGTTCTAAGATTTACTATTAGATGTATGTGGTGAAACCTTTGTCAAGTGCCCATTGCTTGGCAGTAAAAGGTCAAGACATGTCCGGACAGAACCTTTACAAATGTTTGACAAGATAAGGTGCACTTTCAAAGTTTCAAGCTGTGCTGACAGAAACCTAAGCAGCTCTTCCTATACCCCCCCCAAAAATCGGACATTCAGCTGGAAACTGCCATGTTATGCAAAATAGGTTGAGAGGGGTGGGGCATTTAAACTTTACAAATCAACATGGCGTCTGTTGCACGCCCCTGATCGCCTCCTCATAGCTGCAGCTGCGCGCTGCACTCACTGCTCGGTAACGTGGCTCAGCTGCTGCTGGTTCCCCCCTCACACTTCCTGTTGCCCGGGGGTAGCTTGGGTGGCTCTTAACCAGTGCACTCACAATGATCATTATAGTATATATCTCCCTCACAAATATAGCCCACTTTTACAAACTTGCAGTTTGATATGTTCTTTTGTTTTCTATTAAACCCTGACATGTCTTTGTGTGCCCCTTTTTCAAATCATATTTTAAACACTGCGACTCACATGCATCTGTCCCTCATGTCAATCACCCTTTACAGAAAATCAGTTCTTTTGTCAATGGATGAATGGCAAAAATCTGAGACTGTTTTTAGGTCGAGCCCTGAGCCAGCGCGCAAGCGCTGCTCTGGGGTTGATCTGTGGTAGTAGAGTACGGGGGAGAAGCCACGCCGACTCCCCCGCCCACTTTTTCATTGGCTTGTGTCTTTGGCCTTTCTAAATGCTGCCTTCTGATTGGTTTATAGGCTGTTAGTCCCTCCTTATGACGGCCATGTTGTCATTTGTATCCTTCCATGGCTACTGGCCCCTTTACTTCGTGTTGTACGAGCACTATTTTCTTCCCGTGCCCCCACCCCCGCTGTCCGTGTCTTCTCTCCTGCCCCCCACTCCCATTGTTCATGCCTTCTCGCCCCCCTGCCCCCGCCAGCACTCCCGTTTGCAATGCAATAGGTCTCGCGTAAATGCGAGTCCTATTGCATTGCAAAAGCTTGTTTTAAAACAAACTTACGATCTTCCCACCGTCGCAGTGTTCCACAAACGGCGCGGTGTACTGCCGTAATTTAAAGGACCACTGAATGTGCATTGTGTTTGAAACACATTGCATTTCTCTAACGGAACCACGTTTCATGATGTGGTTCAGCTGCAGTTACGCCAGTGCAATAAAGTGGCGGTGCTGTGTAATATTTAGTATCCCATCAGGTTTGTGAAACCTCTGCCTTTCTGCTATTTTTAGGCTTCCTTCTTCACTATCGGGAACGCCAACCTCAGTGCTACCGTGTCCGCAAAACTCTTACCAAGCCCTGCCCCTCACTGATAGGAGTGTCTTAATCTTCCAGTGGAATAAACAGACCAGACCAGCAGCTCGCCGAGCCAAGCTGTTTTTTTTTAAAGCGATGTTGCTATGCGTTTAAATTAGCACTTGTTTTAATAGCAACTATATGCCAAAATTGCCGCTAGGTGCTTGTTTGATGGATTGTTCTTTTCCGAAGAGGCGTATTTTTATCTCAAGGTCAGTATGTGTCCATTTGCTTTTCCACTAAGTAAATATGTCATTGTGTGAGTAGCTACCATATTATGTAGATGACACTCCCAGGTTTGTTCTGGGTCTACACCTGGCCTGGGGCGGCTGGTGGAATTTGAAACTGGTGGGGCGTAAGCAGAACGAATCAACGTATGCGAGCGAGCGCAGCGTGCGAGCCCGACGGCAATAAGAGGGGTTCGGGGGGGTTCTCCCCTCGTGAAGAAATTTTTAAAAAATTGGCATCTTTTTGGTGCGATTTTCAGCCCTATTTCTGTGATAAATGGACTAAAAATTCAGTTCTTCTAGGCATACTCCAATGTTCCAGCAGGTCAAAACCAGTGTCAATTTACCCCATCCACTTTCGATCCATCACAGTGAACCATGTGGTCAATTATTCCCATGCCACCTGATCATTATCCTTATTCAGCCAAGCATACGTCCCCAATGATCAAAGTGCTCCATGCAGAGAAAGTGCAGCTTGTACCATTATTCCAGCGAGCCAAGCCGGTATCCATCATACATTCCCACTGCTTAAAGTGCTGCATGCAAAAGTGCATCGTGCTTCATTGGACTTAGCGGATCAATCCTATATCATCACCACATCTCTTTTGCTATCTCATCAGGACATAAGCCATATGTATGACGTCCTCATTCAAAGGCATAAATTCATATTCATCAAGGAAGAAATGGCCGAAGCAGACTACCATCAAAAGTGACCAATAAATATTATGTCTAAGATCTTGTTCGCTTCTAAACTAGTACAAGGACAACCACTCACTGTTAGATACAATTAACTTACACTCATTACCTTTACATTTGCCTCCATTCAGTGGCTTTCATTTTCCGTAAATACTGCCCTCCTAACGGTTGGCTCAGGGCCCCAGGCAGGAAAATCTTTCCTCTCGATCCCCACAGATGATTCCTCCTCCTTAGTACAGCAAATCATTGAACTCACGAAAGAGGTAGGGGGCCTTAAATGTTCCAATACTACACACAATTTATCCTAGTTAACTATAGGTGCAAACCTAGTAATACTGTAACACTGAAGTCAATGTTGTGAGTAAATATGCAGATGTGCAAACTTAACAAGATTTTCCTCCACCACAAGATTCAGCTTCCTTCCAAGCTATATTAAATTGAAACAACCCATGTGGAATCTAGGGACACACAAGCACACGCCTCCACGCCTTGAGACTCGTAAATGTTGGCCTTAAACCTACGAGCAAAGTAAGAGGCCGTCAACTACGGTTGAGGATGTGGAGTGATGGCCAGAGCTGCCAACTTTGAAACTGGGAAACAGGTTTGATTCCTAGCATCGGCTTAAAATCTTGTGACTCTGAGCAAATCACTTAATCTGCCTGTGCCTAAAAAACATAAAGCAAGGTTACCTTGTGTAAATAACTGGTGCTCATGTAAAGCGATCCAATACCGTCAGGTAAAAAAACACACACAAAAGAGAAGCCGCCTGAGGGACAAGGATCTGCTGTGCCATATAGCTGTACGCCCAGGGGTGTGCTGCTCTGTACAGCCTTTGTACAAAGTGAGGCATCCCGAGGAACAGGGCAGTGCTGGGCCCAGAATACAACTAACAAAGGAAGTCTAGCGCAGACACAACTAGGCTGGGCTCTGGAGCCTACAAAGGGAGGATACTGAAGGCACAGACAAGGTGACCTCACTGTGGTCACACTGCTGTGCTGGGCTTCACAAGCTTTAAGCAAAGTTACGCCACATGAGGACAGGGCTCAGTTGGACCAGAGAGCCTATGAACAAAGGTGGCCCAGTGAAGCCACTGGTTGAGAACCTCTGATCCAAGTAAAGTCACTGGAGGCGCAGAGCTCTAACACGACACATAGTTTATAATTAAATAGAGGTGCAAGAGGGTCAAAGAGAAGCACAAGAGGCGGGTCTGGGACTGTGCTATGACTTGCAGCCTGTGATCAAAGCGAGTCCATCTGAGCCCAGATGTGAGCCGGGACTTACAGCGCAAGTAAGACCACCTCAGACATGTTCATGAAGTCTATGATCAAAGAATGCCAATCTGAGAATACAACAGTGCAAACAATGCAGGATAAGAGGCCCCAGACTTTGACTTCCCAAGGTGTATAAATTATCAGTAATATGTGTAGTTATTCCTGCTGCCCTCTCATACCTGCTCTTGAAGACATGCAGAGTAACTGCTACTGAGAAATGGTGTTCCGAAAATAGTGCCTATCTATTAAAAACACTTTTGCTAGGTAAGAGAAGAGTGGTCCCCGAGGGAGTGCGCTACTGCCAAGGGGGACGTTGTCTGGGATGGGGACAGTGCAGCATTGGACTCAGGCCCGGTTCTAAAAGGTGGGCCAGATGGGCCAGGCCCTCCCAAGATAGCCCAGTGCCCTCCCTAGGCCCATTCACAAGAAGAAATCATCTTCTGTTCTTTTTCTTAATGCGGAAATCACACGGGCCTGCAGACTCGCAATCAAAGGCTAATTGTGTAACTTTCATCTACAAGCCAATGCCTTGGGCTACTTTAAGTGCCTGGGGACAGGGATGAGGTCACGGGGATGACTATTACTGTGCAGGTGTAAACAGAAGGGGTACCAGAGACACCCCCACTATATCAGGACGCACAGCTCCCGTCACACAGTACTTACCACAAGAAAACACTTTTATTGTAGAAACAGTGTGAAGGATTTTGCCATTGCAAGTAAAGTAAGTGAAAAAGAACATACACTCAAGATATGCATCTTAGCAGTGGTCTGTTATGTTTTCTTTCTGGTATGGTGTTATTCCTACCTTTTGTCCAGGGCCACTGAAACTATGCAGCTGGGGTAAACCAAATTATGTGGCAGGGATGACTAAATTATGTGGGAATATAAGGCCAATTACTCAGTGTAATATCGCACATTTTGTGATAGTACAAATTCCAGTATTCATTATTTTTACACACAACACAATCTTGGAAAAGGTTACAACTTCTTTGTACTACTTAAATACCGAAATACAGCAATTTGCAAATGAAAGGTGATCAGTCGACCTTTATGAAGGGCCTTCCAAGTTGCAGCGTTTT
The DNA here is from genome assembly GCA_963921515.1 of Calotriton arnoldi. Classification (NCBI taxonomy): domain Eukaryota; kingdom Metazoa; phylum Chordata; class Amphibia; order Caudata; family Salamandridae; genus Calotriton; species Calotriton arnoldi. Next base: position 91,131 of record CAWUFW010017744.1, on the reverse strand, counting down.
TAGTCAAGTTTCGATTCATTTGAGCTAGAAACAACATTTTATTTTGTTATAATCTGCAAATTATGCAGAAAATGATGATTATGTGACAAATGTGGAAAAATACCTATTTATGTGGAATACACTGCAGCCACAGAATCATGTAATCCCAGTAGCCCTGCTTAGGACACTATATTAAGCCAAAAAACACTGATAACGGCAACGTTTTGGCTGTTCTTGTTTGAAAAGACGTGTACGTTTCACTAATACAACACAGATGCAGAATAGGAAGGATCAGAGCATATGCCTATTAAACAAAGAAAGCGATACCAAAGGGGATGCTTTGTTCGCCCTAAGTTGGCAGGGTATGCCCAGACGTGGGTCCCTTGCTCACTTTACCACTGGATTCAAGCTAGCCTGGCTGATGACGGCTGATTAGCCAGAAACCGGTCCCAGGATGCTTGTTTCCGGTCCAGGGAAGACATGGCTTGGCAGTTCGGGCTGGACTGTTCCCATGAGGCACAGGGTCAGACTGATTTGCATATGGCCATGTCTGAACTGGGGTGGTGGAGTGAGCTAAAGAATGATGATGGATTAAACCCAGATCAGTTGACTGGGGGTGAGTGCTTGCAATGTTCAACACTCCGTCCATCATCCCCTTTGGTTTTGCTTTGTTCGCCCTAAGTTGGCAGGGTATGCCCAGACGTGGGTCCCTTGCTCACTTTACCACTGGATTCAAGCTAGCCTGGCTGATGACGGCTGATTAACCAGAAACCGGTCCCAGGATGCTTGTTTCCGGTCCAGGGAAGACATGGCTTGGCAGTTCGGGCTGGACTGTTCCCATGAGGCACAGGGTCAGACTGATTTGCATATGGCCATGTCTGAACTGGGGTGGTGGAGTGAGCTAAAGAATGATGATGGATTAAACCCAGATCAGTTGACTGGGGGTGAGTGCTTGCAATGTTCAACACTCCGTCCATCATCCCCTTTGGTTTTGCTTTGTTCGCCCTAAGTTGGCAGGGTATGCCCAGACGTGGGTCCCTTGCTCACTTTACCACTGGATTCAAGCTAGCCTGGCTGATGACAGCTGATTAGCCAGAAACCGTTCCCAGGATGCTTGTTTCCGGTCCAGGGAAGACATGGCTTGGCAGTTCGGGCTGGACTGTTCCCTTGAGGCACAGGGTCAGACTGATTTGCATATGGCCATGTCTGAACTGGGGTGGTGGAGTGAGCTAAAGAATGATGATGGATTAAACCCAGATCAGTTGACTGGGGGTGAGTGCTTGCAATGTTCAACACTCCGTCCATCATCCCCTTTGGTTTTGCTTTGTTCGCCCTAAGTTGGCAGGGTATGCCCAGACGTGGGCCCCTTGCTCACTTTACCACTGGATTCAAGCTAGCCTGGCTGATGACGGCTGATTAGCCAGAAACTGGTCCCAGGATGCTTGTTTCCGGTCCAGGGAAGACATGGCTTGGCAGTTCGGGCTGGACTGTTCCCATGAGGCACAGGGTCAGACTGATTTGCATATGGCCATGTCTGAACTGGGGTGGTGGAGTGAGCTAAAGAATGATGATGGATTAAACCCAGATCAGTTGACTGGGGGTGAGTGCTTGCAATGTTCAACACTCCGTCCATCATCCCCTTTGGTTTTGCTTTGTTCGCCCTAAGTTGGCAGGGTATGCCCAGACGTGGGTCCCTTGCTCACTTTACCACTGGATTCAAGCTAGCCTGGCTGATGACGGCTGATTAGCCAGAAACCGGTCCCAGGATGCTTGTTTCCGGTCCAGGGAAGACATGGCTTGGCAGTTCGGGCTGGACTGTTCCCATGAGGCACAGGGTCAGACTGATTTGCATATGGCCATGTCTGAACTGGGGTGGTGGAGTGAGCTAAAGAATGATGATGGATTAAACCCAGATCAGTTGACTGGGGGTGAGTGCTTGCAATGTTCAACACTCCGTCCATCATCCCCTTTGGTTTTGCTTTGTTCGCCCTAAGTTGGCAGGGTATCCCCAGACGTGGGTCCCTTGCTCACTTTACCACTGGATTCAAGCTAGCCTGGCTGATGACGGCTGATTAGCCAGAAACCGGTCCCAGGATGCTTGTTTCCGGTCCAGGGAAGACATGGCTTGGCAGTTCGGGCTGGACTGTTCCCATGAGGCACAGGGTCAGACTGATTTGCATATGGCCAGTCTGAACTGAGGTGGTGGAGTGAGCTAAAGAATGATGATGGATTAAACCCAGATCAGTTGACTGGGGGTGAGTGCTTGCAATGTTCAACACTCCGTCCATCATCCCCTTTGGTTTTGCTTTGTTCGCCCTAAGTTGGCAGGGTATGCCCAGACGTGGGTCCCTTGCTCACTTTACCACTGGATTCAAGCTAGCCTGGCTGATGACGGCTGATTAGCCAGAAACCGGTCCCAGGATGCTTGTTTTCGGTCCAGGGAAGACATGGCTTGGCAGTTCGGGCTGGACTGTTCCCATGAGGCACAGGGTCAGACTGATTTGCATATGGCCATGTCTGAACTGGGGTGGTGGAGTGAGCTAAAGAATGATGATGGATTAAACCCAGATCAGTTGACTGGGGGTGAGTGCTTGCAATGTTCAACACTCCGTCCATCATCCCCTTTGGTTTTGCTTTGTTCGCCCTAAGTTGGCAGGGTATGCCCAGACGTGGGTCCCTTGCTCACTTTACCACTGGATTCAAGCTAGCCTGGCTGATGACGGCTGATTAGCCAGAAACCGGTCCCAGGATGCTTGTTTCCGGTCCAGGGAAGACATGGCTTGGCAGTTCGGGCTGGACTGTTCCCATGAGGCACAGGGTCAGACTGATTTGCATATGGCCATGTCTGAACTGGGGAGGTGGAGTGAGCTAAAGAATGATGATGGATTAAACCCAGATCAGTTGACTGGGGGTGAGTGCTTGCAATGTTCAACACTCCGTCCATCATCCCCTTTGGTTTTGCTTTGTTCGCCCTAAGTTGGCAGGGTATGCCCAGACGTGGGTCCCTTGCTCACTTTACCACTGGATTCAAGCTAGCCTGGCTGATGACGGCTGATTAGCCAGAAACCGGTCCCAGGATGCTTGTTTCCGGTCCAGGGAAGACATGGCTTGGCAGTTCGGGCTGGACTGTTCCCATGAGGCACAGGGTCAGACTGATTTGCATATGGCCATGTCTGAACTGGGGTGGTGGAGTGAGCTAAAGAATGATGATGGATTAAACCCAGATCAGTTGACTGGGGGTGAGTGCTTGCAATGTTCAACACTCCGTCCATCATCCCCTTTGGTTTTGCTTTGTTCGCCCTAAGTTGGCAGGGTATGCCCAGACGTGGGTCCCTTGCTCACTTTACCACTGGATTCAAGCTAGCCTGGCTGATGACGGCTGATTAGCCAGAAACTGGTCCCAGGATGCTTGTTTCCGGTCCAGGGAAGACATGGCTTGGCAGTTCGGGCTGGACTGTTCCCATGAGGCACAGGGTCAGACTGATTTGCATATGGCCATGTCTGAACTGGGGTGGTGGAGTGAGCTAAAGAATGATGATGGATTAAACCCAGATCAGTTGACTGGGGGTGAGTGCTTGCAATGTTCAACACTCCGTCCATCATCCCCTTTGGTTTTGCTTTGTTCGCCCTAAGTTGGCAGGGTATGCCCAGACGTGGGTCTCTTGCTCACTTTACCACTGGATTCAAGCTAGCCTGGCTGATGATGGCTGATTAGCCAGAAACCGGTCCCAGGATGCTTGTTTCCGGTCCAGGGAAGACATGGCTTGGCAGTTCGGGCTGGACTGTTCCCATGAGGCACAGGGTCAGACTGATTTGCATATGGCCATGTCTGAACTGGGGTGGTGGAGTGAGCTAAAGAATGATGATGGATTAAACCCAGATCAGTTGACTGGGGGTGAGTGCTTGCAATGTTCAACACTCCGTCCATCATCCCCTTTGGTTTTGCTTTGTTCGCCCTAAGTTGGCAGGGTATCCCCAGACGTGGGTCCCTTGCTCACTTTACCACTGGATTCAAGCTAGCCTGGCTGATGACGGCTGATTAGCCAGAAACCGGTCCCAGGATGCTTGTTTCCGGTCCAGGGAAGACATGGCTTGGCAGTTCGGGCTGGACTGTTCCCATGAGGCACAGGGTCAGACTGATTTGCATATGGCCAGTCTGAACTGAGGTGGTGGAGTGAGCTAAAGAATGATGATGGATTAAACCCAGATCAGTTGACTGGGGGTGAGTGCTTGCAATGTTCAACACTCCGTCCATCATCCCCTTTGGTTTTGCTTTGTTCGCCCTAAGTTGGCAGGGTATGCCCAGACGTGGGTCCCTTGCTCACTTTACCACTGGATTCAAGCTAGCCTGGCTGATGACGGCTGATTAGCCAGAAACCGGTCCCAGGATGCTTGTTTCCGGTCCAGGGAAGACATGGCTTGGCAGTTCGGGCTGGACTGTTCCCATGAGGCACAGGGTCAGACTGATTTGCATATGGCCATGTCTGAACTGGGGTGGTGGAGTGAGCTAAAGAATGATGATGGATTAAACCCAGATCAGTTGACTGGGGGTGAGTGCTTGCAATGTTCAACACTCCGTCCATCATCCCCTTTGGTTTTGCTTTGTTCGCCCTAAGTTGGCAGGGTATGCCCAGACGTGGGTCCCTTGCTCACTTTACCACTGGATTCAAGCTAGCCTGGCTGATGACGGCTGATTAGCCAGAAACCGGTCCCAGGATGCTTGTTTCCGGTCCAGGGAAGACATGGCTTGGCAGTTCGGGCTGGACTGTTCCCATGAGGCACAGGGTCAGACTGATTTGCATATGGCCATGTCTGAACTGGGGTGGTGGAGTGAGCTAAAGAATGATGATGGATTAAACCCAGATCAGTTGACTGGGGGTGAGTGCTTGCAATGTTCAACACTCCGTCCATCATCCCCTTTGGTTTTGCTTTGTTCGCCCTAAGTTGGCAGGGTATGCCCAGACGTGGGTCCCTTGCTCGCTTTACCACTGGATTCAAGCTAGCCTGGCTGATGACGGCTGATTAGCCAGAAACCGGTCCCAGGATGCTTGTTTCCGGTCCAGGGAAGACATGGCTTGGCAGTTCGGGCTGGACTGTTCCCATGAGGCACAGGGTCAGACTGATTTGCATATGGCCATGTCTGAACTGGGGTGGTGGAGTGAGCTAAAGAATGATGATGGATTAAACCCAGATCAGTTGACTGGGGGTGAGTGCTTGCCATGTTCAACACTCGGTCCATCATCCCCTTTGGTTTTGCTTTGTTCGCCCTAAGTTGGCAGGGTATGCCAAGACGTGGGTCCCTTGCTCACTTTACCACTGGATTCAAGCTAGCCTGGCTGATGACGGCACATTAGCCAGAAACCGGTCCCAGGATGCTTGTTTCCGGTCCAGGGAAGACATGGCTTGGCAGTTCGGGCTGGACTGTTCCCATGAGGCACAGGGTCAGACTGATTTGCATATGGCCATGTCTGAACTGGGGTGGTGGAGTGAGCTAAAGAATGATGATGGATTAAACCCAGATCAGTTGACTGGGGGTGAGTGCTTGCAATGTTCAACACTCCGTCCATCATCCCCTTTGGTTTTGCTTTGTTCGCCCTAAGTTGGCAGGGTATGCCCAGACGTGGGTCCCTTGCTCACTTTACCACTGGATTCAAGCTAGCCTGGCTGATGACGGCTGATTAGCCAGAAACCGGTCCCAGGATGCTTGTTTCCGGTCCAGGGAAGACATGGCTTGGCAGTTCGGGCTGGACTGTTCCCATGAGGCACAGGGTCAGACTGATTTGCATATGGGCATGTCTGAACTGGGGTGGTGGAGTGAGCTAAAGAATGATGATGGATTAAACCCAGATCAGTTGACTGGGGGTGAGTGCTTGCAATGTTCAACACTCCGTCCATCGTCCCCTTTGGTTTTGCTTTGTTCGCCCTAAGTTGGCAGGGTATGCCCAGACGTGGGTCCCTTGCTCACTTTACCACTGGATTCAAGCTAGCCTGGCTGATGACGGCTGATTAGCCAGAAACCGGTCCCAGGATGCTTGTTTCCGGTCCAGGGAAGACATGGCTTGGCAGTTTGGGCTGGACTGTTCCCATGAGGCACAGGGTCAGACTGATTTGCATATGGCCATGTCTGAACTGGGGTCGTGGAGTGAGCTAAAGAATGATGATGGATTAAACCCAGATCAGTTGACTGGGGGTGAGTGCTTGCAATGTTCAACACTCCGTCCATCATCCCCTTTGGTTTTGCTTTGTTCACCCTAAGTTGGCAGGGTATGCCCAGACGTGGGTCCCTTGCTCACTTTACCACTGGATTCAAGCTAGCCTGGCTGATGACGGCTGATTAGCCAGAAACCGGTCCCAGGATGCTTGTTTCCGGTCCAGGGAAGACATGGCTTGGCAGTTCGGGCTGGACTGTTCCCATGAGGCACAAGGTCAGACTGATTTGCATATGGCCATGTCTGAACTGGGGTGGTGGAGTGAGCTAAAGAATGATGATGGATTAAACCCAGATCAGTTGACTGGGGGTGAGTGCTTGCAATGTTCAACACTCCGTCCATCATCCCCTTTGGTTTTGCTTTGTTCTTCGTAAGTTGGCAGGGTATGCCCAGACGTGGGTCCCTTGCTCACTTTACCACTGGATTCAAGCTAGCCTGGCTGATGACAGCTGATTAGCCAGAAACCGGTCCCAGGATGCTTGTTTCCGGTCCAGGGAAGACATGGCTTGGCAGTTCGGGCTGGACTGTTCCCATGAGGCACAGGGTCAGACTGATTTGCATATGGCCATGTCTGAACTGGGGTGGTGGAGTGAGCTAAAGAATGATGATGGATTAAACCCAGATCAGTTGACTGGGGGTGAGTGCTTGCAATGTTCAACACTCCGTCCATCATCCCCTTTGGTTTTGCTTTGTTCGCCCTAAGTTGGCAGGGTATGCCCAGACGTGGGTCCCTTGCTCACTTTACCACTGGATTCAAGCTAGCCTGGCTGATGACGGCTGATTAGCCAGAAACCGGTCCCAGGATGCTTGTTTCCGGTCCAGGGAAGACATGGCTTGGCAGTTCGGGCTGGACTGTTCCCATGAGGCACAGGGTCAGACTGATTTGCATATGGCCATGTCTGAACTGGGGTGGTGGAGTGAGCTAAAGAATGATGATGGATTAAACCCAGATCAGTTGACTGGGGGTGAGTGCTTGCAATGTTCAACACTCCGTCCATCATCCCCTTTGGTTTTGCTTTGTTCGCCCTAAGTTGGCAGGGTATGCCCAGACGTGGGTCCCTTGCTCACTTTACCACTGGATTCAAGCTAGCCTGGCTGATGACGGCTGATTAGCCAGAAACTGGTCCCAGGATGCTTGTTTCCGGTCCAGGGAAGACATGGCTTGGCAGTTCGGGCTGGACTGTTCCCATGAGGCACAGGGTCAGACTGATTTGCATATGGCCATGTCTGAACTGGGGTGGTGGAGTGAGCTAAAGAATGATGATGGATTAAACCCAGATCAGTTGACTGGGGGTGAGTGCTTGCAATGTTCAACACTCCGTCCATCATCCCCTTTGGTTTTGCTTTGTTCGCCCTAAGTTGGCAGGGTATGCCCAGACGTGGGTCCCTTGCTCACTTTACCACTGGATTCAAGCTAGCCTGGCTGATGACGGCTGATTAGCTAGAAACCGGTCCCAGGATGCTTGTTTCCGGTCCAGGGAAGACATGGCTTGGCAGTTCGGGCTGGACTGTTCCCATGAGGCACAGGGTCAGTCTGATTTGCATATGGCCATGTCTGAACTGGGGTGGTGGAGTGAGCTAAAGAATGATGATGGATTAAACCCAGATCAGTTGACTGGGGGTGAGTGCTTGCAATGTTCAACACTCCGTCCATCATCCCCTTTGGTTTTGCTTTGTTCGCCCTTAGTTGGCAGGGTATCCCCAGACGTGGGTACCTTGCTCACTTTACCACTGGATTCAAGCTAGCCTGGCTGATGACGGCTGATTAGCCAGAAACCGGTCCCAGGATGCTTGTTTCCGGTCCAGGGAAGACATGGCTTGGCAGTTCGGGCTGGACTGTTCCCATGAGGCACAGGGTCAGACTGATTTGCATATGGCCAGTCTGAACTGAGGTGGTGGAGTGAGCTAAAGAATGATGATGGATTAAACCCAGATCAGTTGACTGGGGGTGAGTGCTTGCAATGTTCAACACTCCGTCCATCATCCCCTTTGGTTTTGCTTTGTTCGCCCTAAGTTGGCAGGGTATGCCCAGACGTGGGTCCCTTGCTCACTTTACCACTGGATTCAAGCTAGCCTGGCTGATGACGGCTGATTAGCCAGAAACCGGTCCCAGGATGCTTGTTTCCGGTCCAGGGAAGACATGGCTTGGCAGTTCGGGCTGGACTGTTCCCATGAGGCACAGGGTCAGACTGATTTGCATATGGCCATGTCTGAACTGGGGTGGTGGAGTGAGCTAAAGAATGATGATGGATTAAACCCAGATCAGTTTACTGGGGGTGAGTGCTTGCAATGTTCAACACTCCGTCCATCATCCCCTTTGGTTTTGCTTTGTTCGCCCTAAGTTGGCAGGGTATGCCCAGACGTGGGTCCCTTGCTCACTTTACCACTGGATTCAAGCTAGCCTGGCTGATGACGGCTGATTAGCCAGAAACCGGTCCCAGGATGCTTGTTTCCGGTCCAGGGAAGACATGGGTTGGCAGTTCGGGCTGGACTGTTCCCATGAGGCACAGGGTCAGACTGATTTGCATATGGCCATGTCTGAACTGGGGTGGTGGATTGAGCTAAAGAATGATGATGGATTAAACCCAGATCAGTTGACTGGGGGTGAGTGCTTGCAATGTTCAACACTCGTCCATCATCCCCTTTGGTTTTGCTTTGTTCGCCCTAAGTTGGCAGGGTATGCCCAGACGTGGGTCCCTTGCTCACTTTACCACTGGATTCAAGCTAGCCTGGCTGATGACGGCTGATTAGCCAGAAACCGGTCCCAGGATGCTTGTTTCCGGTCCAGGGAAGACATGGCTTGGCAGTTCGGGCTGGACTGTTCCCATGAGGCACAGGGTCAGACTGATTTGCATATGGCCATGTCTGAACTGGGGTGGTGGAGTGAGCTAAAGAATGATGATGGATTAAACCCAGATCAGTTGACTGGGGGTGAGTGCTTGCAATGTTCAACACTCCGTCCATCATCCCCTTTGGTTTTGCTTTGTTCGCCCTAAGTTGGCAGGGTATGCCCAGACGTGGGTCCCTTGCTCACTTTACCACTGGATTCAAGCTATCCTGGCTGATGATGGCTGATTAGCCAGAAACCGGTCCCAGGATGCTTGTTTCCGGTCCAGGGAAGACATGGCTTGGCAGTTCGGGCTGGACTGTTCCCATGAGGCACAGGGTCAGACTGATTTGCATATGGCCATGTCTGAACTGGGGTGGTGGAGTGAGCTAAAGAATGATGATGGATTAAACCCAGATCAGTTGACTGGGGGTGAGTGCTTGCAATGTTCAACACTCCGTCCATCATCCCCTTTGGTTTTGCTTTGTTCGCCCTAAGTTGGCAGGGTATGCCCAGACGTGGGTCCCTTGCTCGCTTAACCACTGGATTCAAGCTAGCCTGGCTGATGACGGCTGATTAGCCAGAAACCGGTCCCAGGATGCTTGTTTCCGGTCCAGGGAAGACATGGCTTGGCAGTTCGGGCTGGACTGTTCCCATGAGGCACAGGGTCAGACTGATTTGCATATGGCCATGTCTGAACTGGGGTGGTGGAGTGAGCTAAAGAATGATGATGGATTAAACCCAGATCAGTTGACTGGGGGTGAGTGCTTGCAATGTTCAACACTCCGTCCATCATCCCCTTTGGTTTTGCTTTGTTCGCCCTAAGTTGGCAGGGTATGCCCAGACTTGGGTCCCTTGCTCACTTTACCACTGGATTCAAGCTAGCCTGGCTGATGATGGCTGATTAGCCAGAAACCGGTCCCAGGATGCTTGTTTCCGGTCCAGGGAAGACATGGCTTGGCAGTTCGGGCTGGACTGTTCCCATGAGGCACAGGGTCAGACTGATTTGCATATGGCCATGTCTGAACTGGGGTGGTGGAGTGAGCTAAAGAATGATGATGGATTAAACCCAGATCAGTTGACTGGGGGTGAGTGCTTGCAATGTTCAACACTCCGTCCATCATCCCCTTTGGTTTTGCTTTGTTCGCCCTAAGTTGGCAGGGTATGCCCAGACGTGGGTCCCTTGCTCACTTTACCACTGGATTCAAGCTAGCCTGGCTGATGACGGCTGATTAGCCAGAAACCGGTCCCAGGATGCTTGTTTCCGGTCCAGGGAAGACATGGCTTGGCAGTTCGGGCTGGACTGTTCCCATGAGGCACAGGGTCAGACTGATTTGCATATGGCCATGTCTGAACTGGGGTGGTGGAGTGAGCTAAAGAATGATGATGGATTAAACCCAGATCAGTTGACTGGGGGTGAGTGCTTGCAATGTTCAACACTCCGTCCATCATCCCCTTTGGTTTTGCTTTGTTCACCCTAAGTTGGCAGGGTATGCCCAGACGTGGGTCCCTTGCTCACTTTACCACTGGATTCAAGCTAGCCTGGCTGAGGACGGCTGATTAGCCAGAAACCGGTCCCAGGATGCTTGTTTCCGGTCCAGGGAAGACATGGCTTGGCAGTTCGGGCTGGACTATTCCCATGAGGCACAGGGTCAGACTGATTTGCATATGGCCATGTCTGAACTGGGGTGGTGCAGTGAGCTAAAGAATGATGATGGATTAAACCCAGATCAGTTGACTGGGGGTGAGTGCTTGCAATGTTCAACACTCCGTCCATCATCCCCTTTGGTTTTGCTTTGTTCGCCCTAAGTTGGCAGGGTATGCCCAGACGTGGGTCCCTTGCTCACTTTACCACTGGATTCAAGCTAGCCTTGCTGATGACGGCTGATTAGCCAGAAACCGGTCCCAGGATGCTTGTTTCCGGTCCAGGGAAGACATGGCTTGGCAGTTCGGGCTGGACTGTTCCCATGAGGCACAGGGTCAGACTGATTTGCATATGGCCATGTCTGAACTGGGGTGGTGGAGTGAGCTAAAGAATGATGATGGATTAAACCCAGATCAGTTGACTGGGGGTGAGTGCTTGCAATGTTCAACACTCCGTCCATCATCCCCTTTGGTTTTGCTTTGTTCGCCCTAAGTTGGCAGGGTATGCCCAGATGTGGGTCCCTTGCTCACTTTACCACTGGATTCAAGCTAGCCTGGCTGATGACGGCTGATTAGCCAGAAACCGGTCCCAGGATGCTTGTTTCCGGTCCAGGGAAGACATGGCTTGGCAGTTCGGGCTGGACTGTTCCCATGAGGCACAGGGTCAGACTGATTTGCATATGGCCATGTCTGAACTGGGGTGGTGGAGTGAGCTAAAGAATGATTATGGATTAAACCCAGATCAGTTGACTGGGGGTGAGTGCTTGTAATGTTCAACACTCCGTCCATCATCCCCTTTGGTTTTGCTTTGTTCGCCCTTAGTTGGCAGGGTATGCCCAGACGTGGGTCCCTTGCTCACTTTACCACTGGATTCAAGCTAGCCTGGCTGATGACGGCTGATTAGCCAGAAACCGGTCCCAGGATGCTTGTTTCCGGTCCAGGGAAGACATGGCTTGGCAGTTCGGGCTGGACTGTTCCCATGAGGCACAGGGTCAGACTGATTTGCATATGGCCAGGTCTGAACTGGAGTGGTGGAGTGAGCTAAAGAATGATGATGGATTAAACCCAGATCAGTTGACTGGGGGTGAGTGCTTGCAATGTTCAACACTCCGTCCATCATCCCCTTTGGTTTTGCTTTATTAAACAAAGAAAAGCACTGGCCACGGTCCTGCCACTCGCCATCTCCTGAGGTGCTGACAAAAGGTCGCTAATATAATTGGAAGGAATTTAAAGAGCAGACACCCAACTTTGGGGCACCGGCGACTGTGTATTTATCCTCTACCAACAAATTCTCTCACAGTGTCACATAAATAGGCAGAAATCGATTATAGTCAGAGCCTCGGGAATTATTCCACTCTGCAGCCGGAGCGTTTTATAGGTAATTATGGATTTGTAACATTTGCCACATAATCCATCTGCTCATGTGTGATCCCAGCAGTGAAGGTGAGGCTAACAGAAGAGGTGAGGTGGAGAGTCCAGGGTGAGGTGGAGAGTCCAGGGTGAGGTGGAGAGAGAGAAGGGTGAGGCCAAGAGAGGAGAGGGTGAAGCAGAGAGAAGGGAGGGTACTAAGGAGGAGGCTGAGGCACGAGTCATGAAAGTGAGAAAAAAAGAGGATCTGAGGGGAAATAAGGTGAGTCAGAAAGACAGGGCGGGCGAGCAAGATTGAGAGGAGGGGGAGAAAGAGTGAGAAGGTTGAAGAAGACAGAGGAGGGCGAGGAAGATTGAGAGGAGAAAGAGAGAGAGTCGAAGAAGACAGAGAAGGGCGAGGAAGAAGTAGGGCGAGTAAGAGAAAGAAAGGTAAGGTGGGGAGAGATGGGTGAAGTGGAGTGACAGTAAGTTGATGTACAGTGAGAGGATGGCAAGGTCTGGAGAGAGTGAAAGTAGGAACGGGCAGAGAGAGCAGAGGGTGAGGTGAGAGAAATGTAGGGGTGACATGGAGTAAGAAGGACACAGCAGGGAAACAGGTGGAAAAGGTGCAGAGGAAGTAGGAGGAAAAACTGAGCTGGGAGGAAGTAGAGGGTGAGGTGAGTGGGCAGCAGAATGAAGCAGAGAGAAAGGAGGGTGAAGTCAAGAGACAGACAGAGAGAAAGAAGAGTGAGGGGGGAGGGTAGACTAGATAAAGCCCTTAGTTTTAAACCTCCAGAAATAAAGTCAAAACAAGTAGACTGAAGCCGGCAGTAGGTATGGTATGCAGCTCACATCCATACAAGACCATCCGGCATGCCCGGACCCAGCTCTCAGACATCTGGGAGACTCTGGACAAACCCACCTATCTTTATGGCCCACCGATGCTTCTCCATGGTCCTCCCAGATCCCAAGTCCTGATTGGACTATGCCCCCTCGGACTAGCTGCCCAATGCAAGAAAGCTGCTGCAGCGTCAAAACACAAATGTAAGCATTGCCAAGCTGCTGTTTCAGACAGCACAATATGTAGGATTGAGCAGTGCTTGCCTGATCTTTGCCAGGCGGCACAGACGCACAGTGAAACCTACTTCTCTCCTTTAAAGAGACCGGGTTAGTAAGCTATATCGATCAGTGATAGGTTAAGCAGGGTCTGTCTGTCACCTAGCGGCACAAACTGACGTTTCAAAGAGTGCCAGTGGATAAGGATAGGAGCGGTGGTTGACAACATACCTGGACAGCTAAGGCACGTAGAGATTGATGAGTTATAATAACAATTAAGTTGAGGCTGAAAATCCCTTCCCCTTTCTTGGGAGTGAAGCGCAAGGCCCTAATAATTAGCTGTTAATCGGCTGAGCTCCTTTCGATATTAATAAATGCATAATTGAGACGTGTCATCCATAAAAATATAACCTTGTGATTATGACATAGAATTTCAGACTTAATAGTCCATGCACAAGTCTTTTATAGGAATTGCAAGGTTATGATTATGCAAAGGCTGTTAACGCTATGTAGGAGCTAATGCCTTTCAGCCGGCACATATGGGGCAGGGGTTTGGGGATATGCAAGCTTGGGCTCGCTACAGGCAGCTGAAAGTACATTTTTGTCCAGACTCTTGGCTATTTCTAAAACAACCCCAAGCTTGATTTCACACCACAAACTGGGTTTATGTTATTTAGAGGATGGCGTACATTTGACACCCATTTTACTTTGGATTAAAAATAAGGTCTACTCCCGAGATGAGTTTCTCATGTAAGGTAACAGAGGACTGTCTTAACATAAGCAATATGTCAGCCATCCCTTGGGTGTCATGTATTAAGAACACCCTCAGTGATCTAGGTTTAAGTCAATTGTTTGGCACCCCATGTAGCATTAGCAGTCATGACAAGGAGGTGGTAAAACTTAGGTTTTCCGCATTGAAGGAGAAAGAGAGAATTATTGAGTCCCTTGGTATGGTCTCCATTGCCCAATACATCCCCCGGCACCGAGAGGCTGAAGCAACGACGTTTCGAGTTAAGTGGATGTTATCTACAATTAAAGATGACGGCTATTTTCAAACGGAGGACACCAGGGCCCGGATGAAGCACCCAGCTCCGCGCCCCCAACCCGCAGTTTATGAAGTCTAAATCGAGACAGGCTTTCCATGTGTTTTTTTTTTAAGTCCACAAAGCTTTGCGACAGTCACGATTTTGGCCCTCTGATATTAGTGCATACTTTGCAGGTTTCTCGTTGCCCATGTAAAGTTTCCAGTGCACCTTGCAAGGCTATTTTCCATTCACAGAACGATAATGTTCACCCTAATCGAACCAAACAAGCTGGAACATGGAACATGGATTTGCTGGTTACTGGAGAAAGCTGTGGTTCATGAGCTCCAGGTAAATCCAGTCACAGACTGTCTACTTCTATTTGGGATTCAGGCACGGCCTCTTGTCTGAAGCTGCCCTTTCAGTGGGCATGGATACCATTTTGTCCGTTACATGCCACTGACGTTATTATACTAATCTTGATTGGCCAGTGTATTTGCTATAATACCAAAACCATAACATTTCTCCTGCTGAATTCAGTTGCGGCTCGCGTAGGGGTGGGGGTGGGGGGTGTCTCGCGGGGGGTCTCGCGGGGGTGGGGGAGTTTTAAAATAAATAAAAAAATTCCTACCTGAGCAGGTCCGCGCCGCCTCAGGTCTGTTGGCGCCTACAGGAACGGAACAGCCGCATCACTGCTGGCAAGTGGGTGGCAACCCCTCTCAGCCAATCCTGGCGCTGCCAGCAGCACCAGGATTGACTTAGGGCACGGTTACTCTCAGCCCGCCTGCCCATTAGGAGACCGAGGTTTGAGCCTTTGCTCAACCCTCGCTCTCCTAATGGGCATGCGCCAGCCTGTGCAGACACTAGTGCGCATGACTGGGCACGGCGGAAAAATTTGCCGACCTTCCCCAGTCATGCGCACTTGTGGTGCTGCCTGCTGCCCCTGGTCTGACAATCATGTCAGTCAACATGACGTTGGACCGCCCACCCCCTTCAGACTCTGAAGGGGGTGGGAGGTCCGACGTCATGCTGACTGACATGATTGTCAGTTCTCCTCGGCGTCTCTGAACTTAAGTAAACTGAGAGTTTACTTAAGTTCAGAGACGCCGAGGGAGCTGCGGGCGCGGGCGGCTTGTGGGGCAATGCCCCAGCACCCTAATGGACGCACCGCGCCTGCACCTGGCACTTATCAGCAAAATGTGTTTATTTTGCTCCTATCTGACTGAAAAATCAACTGTGTTTTGCAAAGTAAAAAAATCATCATTTATCTAACATCCCGCTAGCAGAAACATTGCTTTGCCATGATTCTGGACTGCTTTGTTTCGTTTCACTTTTATTGAAGCAAGGTTTGAGTACCCTCTTTAATAGAGTGCTTCTTACCATATTTTCGATGTTTCAAAGCACTGTAAGCAAGTTTTTCTTTTAGCTCAATTTAACAGCTCTCTCTCATTTTAGCAAACTCAAACGGAGGGAAGGCTGAGCGGACTGACAGGATTCTAATGAGTGATCTGCAGGTGACAGCTGATGCCAGTGGCGAGCGCTTAAATCGGTGAGCCACTTTGTCACTGCATCTGGATTTAACTCTTCACTAGAATAACATTGCAATTGGCCTCCTCATTACAGATTGTCTTTGTTTACCGCCGTCTGCTGACATAAAACTGCAGCATCATGGCTGCAGCACTCCTCCACACAAGATGTGCGCACGTGGCTGGAACAAACATGTGTGTGCCGAAACACCCCAGCTTTCACTGCTCAGCGATTCATGCAATGCAGCCACCACAATCGGCTCGGACACCCACCAGCTGGCTTCCATTACTGCCAGTAGTACAAGGAAATGTTCCTCCTGCCCTTAGTCTGTGCTTCTTCTTCCAGGATACTCTTTTATTGTATTCGTTGTGCCCATATGCACGATTCATTACTTGTTTCCATTTACTGACACATTGACATGACTGTCTCATTAGGAGATGTCAGTTAACCGTGTAGTTTGTACATGCCGGTCCTTTCACCTGGCCTGTGACATCAAGAACAGTAATTATTGAAAGAAGCAACCTTTCATAGGTAAGTTCCAACACTTTTAGCATCATTTGACATTACGTCTGTCTGTTCACCTGCGTCATCAGCATGAGTTAGTTGAGGGAAGCATCAGATCCAGGATAATATGATGCTTGTCTAAACACTAATAAGGTCCAAAAGGCGAGACCT
The DNA here is from genome assembly GCA_963921515.1 of Calotriton arnoldi. NCBI lineage: Eukaryota > Metazoa > Chordata > Amphibia > Caudata > Salamandridae > Calotriton > Calotriton arnoldi. The sequence continues at coordinate 74,845 of CAWUFW010017744.1, read as the reverse complement.
ATTGGCTATGCCAATGCTTGTTTATTTACTCTGCATTTGCATTCTGTCTGGGCGACTCGCTTCAGGTGCAGCAGCTTTGAGTGAAGTTTGCTTTGCCCAGTCTGGCCCCAGCAGGGAGGGGGTGGAGGGTTTTATTCATCGTCACGCCGGTGCCCATTCCTGTTGGCCTGTAAAAGCATCTTGTTGAACTATCTGTATGGCAAAGCATTCCACCACACACAGCACAGCAATGCCACTGCCAGGGAAACAAGCATCCAGCTCTCAGTGAGCCGCCCTCTCAACAAGCATTTGCAATGCAATAGGTCTCGCTTTACTAAAAGTTTGAGCTATTGGCGTTGCAAATGACACTGTTTCTTAGTTTTTTTAAAATATCCCAGCAGTAGCATAAGTAATAAAGTCCATGAAGCAAGGAACGTTTGCAAATACCACAGGCTGTTACTCGGTCTCCGTGTGGAGTTGTAATAGGACCTCGATTAGCCACATAATGGACTGCACCCTTACTTATGCTACTGCTGGGATATATATAAAAAATAAAAAAATCTAAAAAGCATTATTATTTGCAACGTCAATAGCTCAAACTTTCAGTAATGCGAGACCTATTGCATTGCAAAGGCTTGTTATTTTATTGCTCGCCCACACACCCCTCTGTTGCCTCTCCATGCCATCTTTTTTTTTATATTTCATTTTTTTGGGAGGGTCAAGCAGTAAATTGCTGCAGGCCCCTTCGTTGTTAAAAATTGCTTTGACTCAACTCCAATTTCACTTTTTAAATTTATCGCTCAGTCTTGGATCAGTAATTATAAATAAGAAGCAACCATGTCAATCCGTGGGTGTCCATTTTGTGGTGATGCATGCATGCTTGTGTGATGACGCTTGCGCATGCCTGTGTCATTACGCATGCACATGCCTATGAGATGACACAGTCACCTATAAGGGCTACTGAGGGGCACGTCATTGTACTTTTTTTTACCTTTGGGCCAATGCTTTACAGCATTGCCAAAAGGCATTGGCAAAACCAGTAGGTCCTAAAGGTGGGAAGGAGGGAATTGGTGATCGAAATGAAACAACTGAACTGTGACACTTATCAGTCCCCCATAAATATAGTGCGTGTAGGACACCTGCACTTCGTGTTTGAAAGAATACTATGTAATGCGAGCAGAGCGCTGGGACACCTCACATGAAGTAGCTATGCATTTTAGAAAATGCATTATTATAATTATTACTAGCAGCTATTATGCATAAATAAGTTGGCAATGCACCATTACAGAGTAAAGGCGGAGACAATTTGTGACTGGACACAGAGATTGCCTAGGATTTTAATAATTGATCTCAGACATGAGGCTGATTAGATATTTTAACACGATGTCAGCAAATCAACGACGGACCAAATAAATGAATGAGAGAACGGGCCTTTGCCAATATTTGCCCCATCATTTTGGAAGAAACAGTTCATCAACTACAGGTCGAGATGCTTAATCTTAATGAGAGTTACTGTAGAATGTCATTTAATTATTACAATCAAGATTAAAAGACAGGTGAAAAAACAAAGCATTTCCATATGTATTGTAATCGGTGTCCTTCTGCAAAACTAAATTGTTTGTAATTGTAAAGTTAATTTTCTCAGGCTGTATAGAAGTGATTTGCTTGATAAATGCAATTGCTAGTTTTTGTTAATGATTTTTAGAGATAGGTAAAATACCTTGAAAAAGGCATTACGTTTGGAGTGCATGCATTAACAAGATATGTTGCAGTAATGAAAGTTTTTTAAAAGAGACATGAATAATATGTAGGTCTATAAATAAATGCATTTCACAGGCAACTCTGACATCATAAGCACTTAAACAGATGTATTCTGAAGGGATATCCACGATTTGAAGTAGCTAGCATTGTTGAAAGTGTGGTCTGATGATCTAGTGGTTACATTATTTTGTGAAATCTTGGACAACTGGGGTTTGATTGAGCATGGCCTAGTACCAGTGCTAAGACCATTCACAAACTGCACAGATAAACAACTGCACACTGGGCGCTATTGAAGAAACACATGGATGGCAAAGTACATGAACGGATCAAGCGAAGGTCAGAAAAACGTAACAAAGTTCAGGCAAAGATGACGCGCCACCTCTCCCAGAAATATATCAATTAGAATACATTTACCACCTGCCTAAAACATGTAGTAAAAGGGAGTGATAATATCCACTGAATTGGGAGTTGCATGTAGAATTCTGCCAGGAAAACCACCTCAGCATAATTCCACATTCTGTGGTGATTAACTCATAATTGCATGGACTTGTGGTGTGTTCCTGCACCTTCCAGTACGTACCGGGCTTGAGTATCCACCACACCAGTGCTGTGCAACTCATAATGCGAGCCTATAACTCATGTGTAACATTACCCAACACCATGTCCTACCACCTTGCATCTCATATGGGCTTTATCGCACAAACAGAAAGCCCTATAGTTTACATAGTCCTGTCGCCTGTGGTATAGATGATTTCTGACCAAATCTGTGGCTCCATTGGTTTTTAAGAAGAAACTCACTAAGCTTCTTTGGCCAGCAAGCCATTTTCAAACCTAATGTGTTCTTGAACAATGGACATGCTCATTTTGAGCACAATACGGTGACAACTAATTTGGCTATTATCCTGGAAGCCATCCAGTGTATCCAGGGCCAGACTGGCTGTAGCAGGCTGTAGTAAAGGAGGGACCACGCTGGAGTGATGAAGTCAGTGTAGGTTTATTCAGGTAACAGGTAGGCAGGTAGAACAGGTAGAACAAATCCAGGTATAATGCTACAGCAGCTCCACCGGGAGCAGCCTGCTAGCTGCTCAGCCCCATCCATCAACTCTCATCCCTCATTCAGTCACCCAAGCATTCCACTCATAGCCCACACACCAAACATTCCATTCAGAACACTCACACATGCTGAGCAGCCAGGGACAGGGAAACATGGGAGAGGCAATCCATAACATCAGGATACTACATACCTCTTCCCTAATGAACAGAAGAATGATGTAGCGTAAACAAAGAATAAAAGATAAAAACAGCATTTAACTATAAACATAAAATTACAGCAACAGTAAATAGGGAAAAACAACATCGCAAGGGGAATATAACTAATCAAGATGAATCTAGAGCCCAGACCCAGGGATGGTGGGAAACACGCATCACTAGAGGGAAAGGAACAGAAGACTATAGAGAAAGACGGATAAACAATAATACCCATCCCCCTCCTCTTATGAAGAAAAAATGAGAAAACGTACAAATGTAACATCTCCATGTAAGGAGTAAAGTCAATGTGGACAGAAGGGACAGGTACCCAACGTCCTGCCCCTACCCTAAGCAAGGGACAACGTGTATGCGAATGAGGACTAGAGGGACTAATACCCAATGTCCTGCCCCCGCCGACCAATAGGGACAACCAGTAAGTAAGAAAAAAAACTAAAAAACTAAATTTTCAATTTATGTACGCAGGGACCCACCCTTGCAAGAAAAACCTGTGCAGCGCAAGGCGTCTTATGCACGCAGGGACCCACCCCTGCAACAAAAACCCATGCAGCGCAAGGCGTCTTATGCACGCAAGGACCCACCCGTTCAACAAAACCTGTGCAGCGCAAGGCGTCTTATGCACACAGGGAGCCACCCCTGCAACAAAAACCTGTGCAGCGCAAGGCGTCTTATGCACGCAGGATCCACCCCTGCAACAAAAACCAGTGCAGCGCAAGGCGTCTTATGCATGCAGGGAACTCACCCCTGCAACAAGTGAAAAGAGACCACCCTCGCGTAAGGGTACAATGTAAACTGGCGTACTAAGGGACTAAAAACACAAACCTAAAAATGAGGTACTACATGTGTATATGGGAGAAAGCCCCAAAAAAACTTACCCCTGTGTATAGGTTCAGAAATGAAAGTCTGTACTAGAACATCCCTCCCTCAAAGAGACTTTTCAATCCCCCCAAAAGGAACTATTTAGACATGAACTCTATGAACATGTAAAAGATAAAATACACAATGAAGACGATTTAAATCACAGCACGTGAAACGAGCAGCCAGGAAAAATGTAAAGATTTGTGCCTCCTCGAGTTAGGCACTGTCCATGTTGTGGAGACGTGTGGAAACACCCCAAAAAAAATACAGTGAGTCCGAAAAAACCCATAAATAAACGTAACATAGCTAAAATCTTCTAGCTGCAAAGCGTCCAAATGAATGTGAGGATGAATTCTAAAGTCAAAGTCACTGTGACACAAAAATGGCAAAGGAAGAAGAATACCTTGAGAATCAACTGCTTCCTGACTTGACGTCCGTGTTAGTTCCTGTTAGTGCTTTACTTCAAAACTAACTTTATTGAATGCGACGTGCAAGAGACATAGACGTGGTTGGCAAAGTGCAGGAGGTAATAACATCACGCATAGAGTGGCTGGAAGCTCCAGCCACAAGATGGCGGCACGCACAGGAGACGCATGCCGAGTGGCTCACGGCGCGCTCCTGCTGGAAAACGTCCATAGGCAGCATTGATGACCAGCAAAGATCAAGACGTCATGAAAGGCTCTGGAACGGCTCCGCGAGATACCATGGACAAGGTAAGGTGTGCAAGCCGTTTTTTTAAAAAATTGAATACACATCGTAACTGGGTTTTTTTTTTCGGCCTCACTTTTTTGAAGGTAATGTTCACATAAACAAATTGAAAACAGTAAAATTCTCACCCAGATGGCCTCCTATTGTGGCAGGCAGGGAGAATTGCCTTAAAAGTAGCGATCAGCCTTTGCGATAGAAACGCCAGCAAGTAAAAGGAAATTGACACCAGTAGATCTTCACAAGTCCTGCGCTGACACAGAGGCACTATTAGCAGGAAACACCTTCCAAAATTCACACATAGATGAGACAGTAATTTGTAGAAGGTCATAAGAGTTGAGTAACTTGAACAGCAAGTCGTTGAAAAAAAACCACATTGATCCACACTGAAGGCACATACCTAGACAGCCACAGTTAACTTTACTTCTTGTTGCCCTGTAGATGCTTCTAGTAGTGTAGGTTCCCAGCAGGATGTAGGCTGCCTTGATAAAGCCTTTCCAGGTGATGCAAGAACGTACAACAGAGCACAAGTCTCTAGGCCAGTGCCATTGCTTGATCCAGTGTATAGGGAGCACAGTTCCAACACCGGCAGTTAACTCGCAGCAATATGTACAGTTTGTACTTCTCTGCGCAGCGTCTATGAAATAAAGTAAATGCCTTACTGTAGGAAGGTGGAATCTGACTATATGGTTGCCCCCACTTTTTTCCTGGTGTTTTGCTGGTTTATGACTTAGTTGGACTGGGACCCTGCTATTCAGGGCCCCAGTCTATCTGCTCTCTCTAAACGACATGGAGTGCACTCTAGGTGCACTAGTGATTGGATACTGTGGTGCCTTATGAGTCCCTAGTATATGGTACCTTAGGTGCCAAGGGCATAGGTACTTCACAGGCCTCCCAGGGGCTGCAGCAGGTGTTATGCCACCCCTGGGAAGCAGTCTAAATCTGACACCACAGGCCTGCTACTGCAGCCTGGGTGAAGTGGTGCTAGCACCCCTCACTGAGATATAGGTTTCCTATATCTCTCCTGCACACACATATAAACCTATCAGTCACCCCTAAGGCAGGCCCTATCAATCCTGAGGGCAGGGTGCTTGGCTTCTATGTGAGGGGGTGCCTCTGCATGAGCAGGGCCCCTCTGCAGTTCTCAGAGTCCATTCTCTGGTGCTGTTTGTGGATGCGGTTAAACCATATACTATTTAAGTGCATTATATCCTCGCGGTAAATGCTAACTTTGGAATGGCTGCATCAAAACATGTCGTGTTTGGTGTCAAACATCTTGGAATACTACCCCCCGCCAATCTTGGCGGCGGGGGTAGCATTCCACCCTTCTAGAGGGAGAAGACATGTACCTGCTGTGGAAACGCGGTAGAATCCTAAAGAGCCCTGGCATCACAAAATGGATGCCACCAGTCACAGACACTGGGCTGCCCTCCTGCTGATGACCGAAACTCACAGTGGAGGAAGCCCAACAATAGGCATCCTGTCACAGGGAGGTGTAACCACCTCCCAGACAGGGTTTAGTGTATTGGGGCTGGGTGGGTGCACTCTTAGAGTGCTTTGAAGTCCTGCACTGGGGGAGCAGAAGGCTCCTCTGTGCATATGCCAGTTCAAACCAGCTCAGGGGCTACCTGCCCCTGCTCTGGCGCGAAACTGGACAAAGGGAAGTGGGTGTAGCCACCCCTCCCTTGACCCTCCCATAGGTGGGGTCATAGAGCTAGTCCATCCCCTCTTTTTAGTATAAGAGGGGAACCTTGCCATTGCAAAGCAGATAACCCCTGGACGACGCTCTACAGAAGAATCCTGGCCCTTCGACGTTCCACTACCTTTGGAAGACAGAAGAATCTCCCTTGGAGTCAAGGAGTGACTCCCTGCTTGGCAGGCACCAAAAACGACAACGACGGTCGCAAACTACGCCGCTCCCGCCGGAGTCCGAAGTCCCTGCAGCCCAAGAAGTGGATTTCCTGACCTCTCCCAGGCCATCGTGAGTCCCCAGCGAAGCTGAGGCAAGTGGACCCCCCCAGTAACGAGGAACCCCGACCCCTGGGTACCGTGCACTATTGTCGAGTGCAACCCCTTCACAACGTTCTACGAACCTGTGCTTTGGACCACGTGTGGTCCCGACCTCCAGCAGGAATCCCTCCGAAGATCAGAGGCCTACACCGTCCCGAGTGACCGTGGGCCCCTGTTGAGTGATTCCGCCCGAGGTGTCTTCGCGATCCCTTGCCCGCTGGCTTGTGGGTCCCCAGAAGACTTCCTAAAGAAACCAAAGGGCTCCCTGGTTGCTCCAGGCCTGCCCTGACTTACCCTCGCTGGGTGAGTCTCTCAGACCTTGCTGGTCTGCGCCATCGACTTTTCTTCATCTCCCCGAGACTTGCGGCTGCCAAGGCTTGTTGGCTCCGATCGAGTTGCCGATACCGCAGTCAGCTGCAGACGTCAAGGGACACACCGAATCCAGCTCCTGGTCGTCGTCGACGCCTCCTGGACCACGTGGCTGAAGAGTCAAGGCACCTGCAACCGACCTGAAGCGACCGACGACGGTGGGCATCCATCTTCCTTGCCCCGGGTCACTGCCAAGTGACTTTGAACACTGTCCCCTCTGCTTTCAGGTCATCCTTCTTCAGAATCCAGGCTTGGATTCCACCGGACACTTCTTCAGCTCCCGCAAGCAGCAAGTCTTCTTTGTTCGCCATTGAAAACGACGCCGCGACCCGACACCAAAGGACACCTGTGCACCCGGCTTCCCTGGGTGAGGTAACTCCAGCACTACGGTGCTCCTGTGGGTGTGGGCCCTAGAACTACTTACCCTGTAAGTGACTTGCTTGTAGGTTCTCCCGAAGTATCCTAAAACCCTTTATTTCCAACCGCGACTTGCCCCATTGAAGTTAACGGCGATTCGCGCCTGTGTATCCACACTGCACGCGTCCCCCGTGGGTCCTTTACTTACCTGCCTTGGGTGGTTTCGTGAGGCCCCAGCACTTCTGAAGGCCTTAGGCCTTGTCTCCTTGCAAGTCGTTGTTTCTAAGTCTCTTACTTAGTATATGGTCTGGTACGCCCCTAGGGCCCCAGCCATATTTTGTGCTTAACTTATTGTGAAACGTTGATTTGTGCATATGTTTGTCTTCTAATCTCATAAAGAGATTAGTAGAGAGTTATTTAGAAATAAATACATATATATTTGATATATATACCTGTGTGGTGTCTTTTCATTTGGTGATTCAAGAGATTATATGGTAAAACAAGCTGCTTTACATTCCTCCGAGACTTAGCCTGAAGGCTGCTCTCCACAGCTACCACTAGGATAGCTTTCTTTAAAAGGTTGTCTTAAACCTATCTACCATAAGAGTCGATTTGCCCTGGTGCAAGGTGCCCACTTTAATTAGTGAACAGCATATACCAGGCCAACTTCTCACATTGGTGGGCAGCGTGTGGGATTCCAGCTTGCCATTGTTTTACCAGAAAATCTCTATTTGAATTACTAACTGAAAACCATTATAGGTACTCAAGGTACATATAAAGTCAAGCTTAGTATCAATAAGTTCTACTGAACTTAGAGCTGTGTGCCAAGGGATAGCACACCCTTTCCACAGCTCAAGCTAGGATCAGTAGGCCACAAACTAGTGTAGGTAGTACAACACTGCACAACACTAGAATGTCCTTGAAGGGTGGACCCAGTGGATCCACTCAGCCTCAGTATAAGGACATGGCTTTCTCTGACTTGAGAGCCATGTGTGTTGACAGACACCTGAGGATAGGACAGAGTCCCTCAACCCTGCACCTGATAGATCTGCTGACAGCAGATGACCTGAGATTGGCTCTAGGAGCTAAAGGGTTTGAATCAGTGGGTGGGTCAGTCATAGTATCTGGGTCAGATGATGAAAATCAGAATGACCAAGACTCTGTGGTTGAAGGGCCAGGCTTCAAGGAGCCTGAACAGGACAGAGGAATTCTCCCTAAGAGAACTGGCAGAGTGGATAGAGGCACAGATCCCCTTCCAGGGAATCTGAGCACTCTTATCACTCTGGCAGAGAATTTGTCCAAGAGAGGAGCTCATACTTTAACTTAAGAGAGACCTCCTCTGAGAGAAGGTGCAAACTGCTCCAGTATGAGGAAGCCAAAGTGGCCCTCAGAACCAAGCAGTTGGCACTGGATAGAGAAGCCCTGGAGATCCAGAGAGCTTCCAGAAGGGAGGGTTTAGAACCCCCTGGTGGCAGCAACAGTGTCCCTAGAGGCAGAGAATATGTCCCTGACCATAGGAACCTGAGCAAGGTTGTTCCTCCCTACCAGAGTGGGGATGATATCCACAAGTGGATAACTGCTATGGAGAGGGCCTGTAGAGTACAGCAGGTCCCCCAAAAGCAGTGGGCAGCAATCTTGTGGCTCTCCTTTTCAGATAAAGGTAGAGACAAGCTCCTCACTGTTAGAGAAGAGGATGCTGATAATTATGAGGTCCTGAAGAGTGCACTGATAGATGGGTTTGGCTTAACCACTGAAGAGTACAGGTTGAAGTTCAGAGATACCCAGAAGGCACAGACTCAGGACTGGACAGACTTTGTAGATTGTGCATCCAAGGCTCTGGAGGGTTGGCTGGTTGGCAGTAGGGTTACTGATTTCAAAGGATTTTATAATCTAATGATGAGAGAACAGATCCTTAATAATTGTCAAAACCAGCTTTTACACCAGTACCTGGTGGACTCTGATCTGACCTCTCCCCAAGAATTGGGAAAGAAGGCAGACAAATGGGTCAGAACCAGAGTAAGGCCTAAGAATCAGGGTGGTGACCACAAGAAAGATTCTACCAAGTACCAAGAGAAAGGTGGGGATAAATCTAAGGATAAGTCCACTACAGGGCCCCAAAATTCCTCTTCTGGGGGTGGGTCCCAAACTCCTTCCTCTCCTGAAAAGAAACCATATTGCCATGTCTGTAAAAAGCCTGGGCACTGGAAAACTGATCCCAGTTGCCCCAGGATTGGCAATAAAGAAAATGTTCCTCCCACAACTACTACCACCCCTCCTGGTACTACCAGTAGTAATCCTCCAGTTGGGAGTAGTGCACCCAAAAAGTTAGGTGCTTTTGCAAGAGGAACAGAGGTGGGCCCTAGTTTAGACAGGACCCCCTCAACAGACTCCTCGGATTCTGATGGTGGTGTAGGATATGCCACCTTTACCATGGGTCCCATAGCATTGGGCAGGTACAGACTGGAGCCAATGATTAATGGTCAGAAAGCTGTGGCATTTAGGGACACAGGGGCTAGTGTCACCATGGTGGCAGGGAAACTAGTCCCCCTCACCAGCTTTTACCTGAGTTTAAATACCAGGTGACCAACATTGATGGTGTCAGAACAGATCACCCCATGGCCATAGTCAATCTCAGCTGGGAGGGGGTCACAGGCCCAAAAGAGTGGCAGTGTCCCCAACCCTACCTGTAGATTGCCTGATGGGCAATGATTTGGAAATTTCAGCCTGGGCTGAAGTTGAACACCAAACCCATCTTAGGATGTTGGGCGTCCCTGCAAAGGTTAGTGGGGCTGTGATGGCCACAGCCCCAGCCCAAGAATTTGGAGAGATGGAGCCTGAAAGAATGGCCCACTCTCCCCCGAAAGAGAGCACAAGGGTTGAAGAAAAGTCTTCTTCCCCCAGACAGTAGGTAAGGGTCAGCCTCCTCAGGGAACTGACCCTACCCCTCGTGAAGGAACTGCCACAGAGGTAGTCAGGCCTGGCCTGGCCACACCCCTGATGGCAGAGGACCCTTCCAAGGTGGTACCCAGTCTGGAGCAGGTAACCTGCCCCTCTCTACCCTGCCTCAGTCAGCCCAGGGCTGCAGAGGTCAGGGAGGTCAGTGGACCCCCGGGCCCCCTGTCCAGAGGAAGCCCCCATCAGCAGATTAGGGGCACCCCGTCTAGTAGCCCTAGCCAGGTGAAAATTCCTCTACACACTGAGGGATCCCCCATACCTTTATGTAGGGACCTCCCCAGAAGGACTCTGGTAGGCAAGGGCAAACCTGGGACCAGAAGGTTCCAAACCTGCCATGTCCCTCCAGTGTTCCATCCAAAGGGACCCAACCCCCAGCTGTAGGCAGCCAAAGGTTGACCCTTAGAGCAAAGTGCAACTCAGTCATGGAAAGACAGGCATACATGGTGACCAGTGATCTGAGGAAGCTGAGGCCAACATTCCTAGGGCCTCACTTCCCTACTCAGACACCTCACCGGCCTTGTACTTTACCTAAGCACACCAGAGGTAGTGATTCCCCATGGTGGAGACCCTCTCATACCCTTAGGGCGAGGGATTGCTTAGTGGACCATAACATAGGGGGCAACCATGCTAGTGCAGGTGCTTCCTTATATGGCCACTTAGTCAATATAGGCTCAACTGGTCAAGGTTAGCCTTATCTCCTTTCGTTTGGGGGGTTATGTAGGAAGGTGGAATCTGACTATATGGTTGCCCCCACTTTTTTCCTGGTGTTTTGCTGGTTTATGACTTAGTTGGACTGGGACCCTGCTATTCAGGGCCCCAGTCTATCTGCTCTCTCTAAACGACATGGAGTGCACTCTAGGTGCACTAGTGATTGGATACTGTGGTGCCTTATGAGTCCCTAGTATATGGTACCTTAGGTGCCAAGGGCATAGGTACTTCACAGGCCTCCCAGGGGCTGCAGCAGGTGTTATGCCACCCCTGGGAAGCAGTCTAAATCTGACACCACAGGCCTGCTACTGCAGCCTGGGTGAAGTGGTGCTAGCACCCCTCACTGAGATATAGGTTTCCTATATCTCTCCTGCACACACATATAAACCTATCAGTCACCCCTAAGGCAGGCCCTATCAATCCTGAGGGCAGGGTGCTTGGCTTCTATGTGAGGGGGTGCCTCTGCATGAGCAGGGCCCTCTGCAGTTCTCAGAGTCCATTCTCTGGTGCTGTTTGTGGATGCGGTTAAACCATATACTATTTAAGTGCATTATATCCTCGCGGTAAATGCTAACTTTGGAATGGCTGCATCAAAACATGTCGTGTTTGGTGTCAAACATCTTGGAATACTACCCCCCGCCAATCTTGGCGGCGTGGGTAGCATTCCACCCTTCTAGAGGGAGAAGACATGTACCTGCTGTGGAAACGCGGTAGAATCCTAAAGAGCCCTGGCATCACAAAATGGATGCCACCAGTCACAGACACTGGGCTGCCCTCCTGCTGATGACCGAAACTCACAGTGGAGGAAGCCCAACAATAGGCATCCTGTCACAGGGAGGTGTAACCACCTCCCAGACAGGGTTTAGTGTATTGGGGCTGGGTGGGTGCACTCTTAGAGTGCTTTGAAGTCCTGCACTGGGGGAGCAGAAGGCTCCTCTGTGCATATGCCAGTTCAAACCAGCTCAGGGGCTACCTGCCCCTGCTCTGGCGCGAAACTGGACAAAGGGAAGTGGGTGTAGCCACCCCTCCCTTGACCCTCCCATAGGTGGGGTCATAGAGCTAGTCCATCCCCTCTTTTTAGTATAAGAGGGGGAACCTTGCCATTGCAAAGCAGATAACCCCTGGACGACGCTCTACAGAAGAATCCTGGCCCTTCGACGTTCCACTACCTTTGGAAGACAGAAGAATCTCCCTTGGAGTCAAGGAGTGACTCCCTGCTTGGCAGGCACCAAAAACGACAACGACGGTCGCAAACTACGCCGCTCCCGCCGGAGTCCGAAGTCCCTGCAGCCCAAGAAGTGGATTTCCTGACCTCTCCCAGGCCATCGTGAGTCCCCAGCGAAGCTGAGGCAAGTGGACCCCCGAGTAACGAGGAACCGCGACCCCTGGGTACCGTGCACTATTGTCGAGTGCAACCCCTTCACAACGTTCTACGAACCTGTGCTTTGGACCACGTGTGGTCCCGACCTCCAGCAGGAATCCCTCCGAAGATCAGAGGCCTACACCGTCCCGAGTGACCGTGGGCCCCTGTTGAGTGATTCCGCCCGAGGTGTCTTCACGATCCCTTGCCCGCTGGCTTGTGGGTCCCCAGAAGACTTCCTAAAGAAACCAAAGGGCTCCCCTGGTTGCTCCAGGCCTGCCCTGACTTACCCTCGCTGGGTGAGTCCCTCAGACCTTGCTGGTCTGCGCCATCGACTTTTCTTCATCTCCCGAGACTTGCGGCTGCCAAGGCTTGTTGGCTCCGATCGAGTTGCCGATACCGCAGTCAGCTGCAGACGTCGAGGACACACCGAATCCAGCTCCTGGTTGTCGTCGACGCCTCCTGGACCACGTGGCTGAAGAGTCAAGGCACCTGCAACCGACCTGGAAGCGACCGACGACGGTGGGCATCCATCTTCCTTGCCCCGGGTCACTGCCAAGTGACTTTGAACACTGTCCCCTCTGCTTTCAGGTCATCCTTCTTCAGAATCCAGGCTTGGATTCCACCGGACACTTCTTCAGCTCCCGCAAGCAGCAAGTCTTCTTTGTTCGCCATTGAAAACGACGCCGCGACCCGACACCAAAGGACACCTGTGCACCCGGCTTCCCTGGGTGAGGTAACTCCAGCACTACGGTGCTCCTGTGGGTGTGGGCCCTAGAACTACTTACCCTGTAAGTGACTTGCTTGTAGGTTCTCCCGAAGTATCCTAAAACCCTTTATTTCCAACCGCGACTTGCCCCATTGAAGTTAACGGCGATTCGCGCCTGTGTATCCACACTGCACGCGTCCCCCGTGGGTCCTTTACTTACCTGCCTTGGGTGGTTTCGTGAGGCCCCAGCACTTCTGAAGGCCTTAGGCCTTGTCTCCTTGCAAGTCGTTGTTTCTAAGTCTCTTACTTAGTATATGGTCTGGTACGCCCCTAGGGCCCCAGCCATATTTTGTGCTTAACTTATTGTGAAACGTTGATTTGTGCATATGTTTGTCTTCTAATCTCATAAAGAGATTAGTAGAGAGTTATTTAGAAATAAATACATATATATTTGATATATATACCTGTGTGGTGTCTTTTCATTTGGTGATTCAAGAGATTATATGGTAAAACAAGCTGCTTTACATTCCTCCGAGACTTAGCCTGAAGGCTGCTCTCCACAGCTACCACTAGGATAGCTTTCTTTAAAAGGTTGTCTTAAACCTATCTACCATAAGAGTCGATTTGCCCTGGTGCAAGGTGTCCACTTTAATTAGTGAACAGCATATACCAGGCCAACTTCTCACACTTACTGTACATGAAAGGTCACTTTGCGCAGCATCCATGACGTGTCTAGTAGTAGTGGCTTCTTTAGAGGGAGTACAGCACGCTTGTGTGGGGGCTGTCCGATGTGATGGACACCGGTGGGGCTGGACTGCGTGCTGTCGCTGTACTTGTTTCACATGTTGTCTTTGTAGCATAATGTCTTTAGAGTGACACTGTTGTGTGTCCTCTTGTAACTCTTGTTTGTTTGGTCTAGTTCATGTTGCTTGCGTTTTTCGACTTCTCCATGTAGTAGCTTCTCTGTGACATGATGTAGGAGGCATCTTGAGGTTTCTTCAGGCCACTGGTACCAAGTGTAGAGCGCGGGGACGTCCTCAACTCGTCGCCAAAAATATGTAGTAAAGGAGGGACCACGCTGGAGTGATGAAGTCAGTGTAGGTTTATTCAGGTAACAGGTAGGCAGGTAGAACAAATCCAGGTATAATGCTACAGCAGCTCCACCGGGAGCAGCCTGCTAGCTGCTCAGCCCCATCCATCAACTCTCATCCCTCATTCAGTCACCCAAGCTTTCCACTCATAGCCCACACACCAAACATTCCATTCAGAACACTCACACAGGCTGAGCAGCCAGGGACAGGGAAACATGGGAGAGGCAATCCATAACATCAGGATACTACACAGGCATTGGGCATTTCCCCGGGAGGCTGGGGGGATGGGTGGGGTGACGATTTTGCAGCGGTGGGGGGCTTTTTTGTTACTGGGAGCCGGTTTTGCAGTGGTGCTGCTATATTTGCCCCCAGTAACAAATGCAGCAGGGGGGGCTGGTCCGTCAAAATTGCCAGGGCTGGTTTGGGTTTCCAGTACGCCCCCTCAAAACATTGTCGACCCGTATAACACAGCAGAGAAATGTTTGGCCTCATTTAGCTTTAAGACTATGGTTATCAAATGGCAAGGCAGAGATCTAAAGAATCAAACTATAGCATTTGCAATGACAGTCGCCTATCTCTGTAACAGTACTCAGAAATCCTTGATTTGAGAAGTGGCAGAAAACGTAACCCCTTATTGTCTATAATACATTTGCATTTGTTTTTTTCCCCAAAAGCTAATGATTTGGAGATTTGCTAAATTGATGTTAAGTTTATGACAGAAATTTACATGGGTAAGCAGTTGAAAAGTCTACATCTGTGTGGTCCAACTGAACGGTATCATTTGCCTAGGTTAGCAAACTCAGCAACCTCAAAACACCCAGTTTTGGTTCCAGTTTAGTCATATGTAAATTCAACAACTGGGCTACTAATGTGTTCAAGTAAATAAAATGACTACATCCCCCATTTTAGGTCTTGCCTTCCAGAAAGTGCATGCGCTGTCTGTTGTGAGATGTAGTGTTAGCTTACAGTAGGCCTAGAGTCTGCCCACTTGAAGAGAAGTCAGTATCCTTATGAAATACAGGAGCCGCTTGTTATGAAGGTAACTTTACTTTCAAATTAAATCGATCCAAACAGTAGGGCAGCCAGGGAAAACTGACTCCATTCATTCAAAATTATACATTCCACACCCCAGCATTCCATGTTAATCCACCCTCAACATTCCACCCTCAGAGTTCCACCCGAGCATCTGTAAAACCCAACACCACTGCTTGCCATTGGTTGGCTTCATTGTCACTCTCATTTGTTCGCTTCATATTTGTTAGCTTGTGTAGGCTTTTGTCCCTCCCCTGGAGCTTGGACACATTACTTGTGTCCTTCCACTGCACATTTTTCAGTTGCAACTTTTTTCTCTTTGTTTAAGCATTCCACATGAGTGCATGTGTTTTCCAGCTGTTTCCGTTATGTGCTTCTCTGTGCTCGATGTTGCTCTCTCCCTCTCTCTCTTGCCCTTGTTCTTCTCCTCTGTCCCCTCCCGTTGCTCTCTTGCCCATTTACTTCCCCCTGAAGTCCACGTTGCTCTCTTCCCCTTAGTTCACTTCCCTCCTCACGTCCTCTGTGTTGCCTCCCCCCAACCTCCAATTATTCTCCAGAACCCTGCCATTCTGCTCCCTGCATCCGCACAGCATATTGTTCTCTGTTGTCTGTGCACTTCACTCTCAGATAGGCTGAGGATATTTGGATCTGCTTCGACCAGGGAACAAATGACCTGCATGACTTTTGGATCAACGTCTGCAGATTCACTTCTAAAGGGCCACTAAGATCCCCAGGACCTAAAATCACAGCTTGGGGTTTTCCAATGGAGGAGGTTGGGCCCTCGGCCTTCTTTCACTGAAGTGCACAACTCCCCCCCTGACATGTAACGCCAGCTCTGCTCCTGAGCTCCCAGAGATGCTGCAGAGTGCCAGCCACTGCGGAGCAAAGTGATTGATCCTTCTTTCTGGTCCACAAGTTTTAGATTTGACTCCAAGGGCTCAACAGTTTTATACATCATCATTCTTAGGTCTTGCCTACGAGATAGCTTTTAGCCGTGCTATAGGCAAATGCCTATTGTGCTTTAATGTGAGATAAAAAAGGTGAGGGAAGTCTCTAGAAGGTCATGGCCCAAGTAATTCAGGGTGTGGCTTAAAACATGTGAACTACAATCCTGTGTTTTACAAAGCATGCTCCCTGATGAGCATTTAGGTGCCTTTTTGTGAGGCTTCTGCTATTGCACCAAGACATATCACACAAGAACAAACATGCCAAACAAAAAGGCAGACCTATTTGCTTTGTGAGTGCTTGTTAAGAGTTTTATATAAATAGGTAACAACTAAAATTTTGTTGTAAATAATTATAATTGGTAATTGCAAATGATACAAATGTGAACATTACTATGTGCGTACTAGAGAGATTGACCAAGGATTGGATGAACATGGAATCTTAACACTGCTATGGCCCACTGAATGTTCACTGCCGTCAGCCTCAGCTGCAGAGCTTTATGTCGTGCCCCATAACAAACAACCTCCCACAACCAGAACTCACCCAAACGCCTAAATATGTTTCCGCTCACATGTCTCATAAAAGCTTTGGAAAACCCAATAGCTCAGCCTTTTATAGCCGAGACCTTTTGCGTTTGCTAATACTTAGTAGATTCCAATTACAATACAAAATTGCACTAAAGTAAACATATTTTACAAATTTTAAGTTCAAATTCTTCACTTACATAAGATATGCAGCACACATACAGTTGCATATTGCTAAAACCGTTGGCAAAGCCAATAAGTCCCAAAGCAAGACCGATTGCCTTTTCCAATGCTTGTTAACCAAGAAAGCCCTGTGTTGCATTGACTCGATTCTCTCCTGTCTAGACTAAATAAACAGACCACCCCTTGGTGACGCTAAATTGTTTACAGATGATCATAAGCTCATTGATTTTGTAATATAATTGGATGTCATTCCAAAGCTGAGCCGCAATGTTGCCTTAGTTATACAAAACATAGCGACAGCTAACTGAGTCCTGTACAGAGATACAATTGCTTAGGCTAGAACACACATCTTGGGCTGTATTACATAAAGCCCCGAGGGCGCAATGGGCGTTTGTGCCTGCTTTGTGCGCCCCCGGGGCACTTTGGTATTAAAGAAGGGGCCAGAGATGCTTGTGCGGCCCCTTCTGTAATACCAATAGTGCTGGCGCACATAAAGTGCCAGCGTTATCTTCAGGGGGCATTCCCTCATTTGAATGGGGGACTGCCCCATGCAAAGAAGGGAATACCTTTGACTCTGCGCCCGCACCGTATTACAGACGCGGGAGCAGAGGCAAAGAAGCTTTCAGGAGATGCACTTTACCCGTCTGGAGGGGGTAAAGAGGGTCCCATGGACCCCCCAGACATCTCCTTGCAGGCGGGTGAAGTCACTGACTGCACCCGCCTGCAAGGGGATCTCTAAACCCCTTTAAAAGTGCAGGCAGGTTGCTGCCTGCACTGTGAAAACATGGAGTGGCTTCAAAGCAGCCACTCCGTTTTCCACAGGAATGTGCTGCCCCCAGGGCAGTGAGAGTTTGCGGCTGCCCTGGGGGCACCACATTCCATATAATAGGGCGCACTTTCCCTGTTTGCGTCTGGCGCACCTGTTTTAAGGTGCTCCGGGCGCAGACAAGGAAAGTGCGCCCTTTACATAATAGGGACCCTTGTAGCTTATCTGTTAATCATATAAAAGTAAAACATTCACAGCCTGATGAGTGAGTGACAAATTTGTTAAAGCTAGGCGAGCCTAGATGGTTAACCTATGCAGCTGTCTCTGGACTGGGGTAACAAGGGGTCTAGAAGGCGTTTTAGTCACCAGACGTCTCTCCTAATTCTGTATTTCCTGCTGCTTGTGCAGTAAGCCCTTTGAAATACCTGCATACATTGAAGTAATCCAGATTGGCGCAAACAATAGACCTGGCAATTGTAACCAGATGACACTATGGTATAAAAGGGTTACTCTTCCAAAACAGCTTAAGGTGGCTATATCTGGACCTGGAATTTCATTGACAAAGTTGACTGGAGTATGGTAACGTCAGACAGACTGCTCTCAGCTAAAAGATCACCAGCGATTGCCCAGAATACACATGAAAGTACCCACCACCGAGGAACATCTGATGGAGTGACAGCACATATACAATATGGACTGGCAAAGCCACTAGAGCTGGCCTTGGGAAGTCTGCAAGTGTTTTTCTTTTCTTGCTAACACATACAATAGACATTAACAGTGTAAATGTAATAAAAAAGTAATAAAAAGTAAAACTGTAGAAATGAACAAGGGGGCATTCATATGTTTGCAAACAAAAAGGTAAATAAAAATAACCCATAGCAAAA
The DNA here is from genome assembly GCA_963921515.1 of Calotriton arnoldi. Lineage (NCBI taxonomy): Eukaryota > Metazoa > Chordata > Amphibia > Caudata > Salamandridae > Calotriton > Calotriton arnoldi. Next base: position 56,383 of record CAWUFW010017744.1, on the reverse strand, counting down.
ATGACCCATTGCAAAAATAAAAAACAAAAGTTCAATGAAGCAGAGAACTGAAGTTGACTACTTTCTAGGTAGATATGCACATGTTCAGGACCATAAGGCAGTCACATGCAGTCACTCACAACGAAGACAGCCCATATCTAAAGTGGGATGACCTATTGCCCCATGCAGTAGGCTGTGGTGGGAGGTAGTAAAATGCGAATGACACCTGAGCAGACCAATGGGCGATGAAGGCCCCTGTGTATATATTTGTATGTATTATGAGTTTTATTTTGTACACAAGACTTGTGGGAATGCTAAAACGGTCTCTAAGCGAGACCTAAAAAAGAGACGGAAACTAAATTACCATCTAACTGGGCATCTAACTTGGCACCCTAACTGCAGGCAAAATAAATATCTGCTATTTAAAGTTAAAGTTAATATAACATGCTGATGCAGCGTTTCGGGAACTTAGATAAATCATTCATAGACTGAGACCAAATTTCTAGTTCCTTCCACACTGTATGAGTTTAGTCCAAACTTACCAAGTAATGTATTATCTCTAAATGATTAATCTTTTTAAGAAGGCAGGGATTTGGTAATTGATAGTCAGAACTTATACCGAGATTTTATACATACCATAATAACAACAGTCACTTTTTCCGTTAATAACAATCATTTTTATCTAAATAATGTGATGCTCATTAACCCTTTGCGTGCGTCGGCCGGCCGCCGGCCGTCCGACGTCACGGTGGGCGTGTGCGGAGGACGGCCGGAGGCCGTCCGAACCACGCCCACTCATAAATCACCCGCACCGCGGCGGAATTCGCGCCGCGGTCAACGGGTTAAGCGCAATACAGCACAAATCAGGATAAATCACACAACAGTACATTCAGTTTTCAATCAAATAGTATACATCTCATGAACAGCGCAATAAGAGAGTGGATAGGTAGAGAGACAAAAGAAGAGTAAACATTTGCAAATTATTATGCAAATCAGAGATTGAGTATAAGTACCTATCATTCAAGCTTTAAGATTAGAAATGCCACCCTCTGGCCATGAGAGTAAGCAGGGCACTTCAAAGAAGATTTTGAAATGCAAAGTTTAAGAGTCAGGAACAGCAGATCATCAGTCATCCCACAAGAATAGGAAACAGCGATACAGTTCTCTCCTCTCGCAAAGTTAGGAATACAGCGCCTAACCCCACCTACTTACTAGGTATAATTATACCCCAAATTAACACTGATCCAGCCCCTACTCTATCCAAACCACCTAACTAAAGATTCTAATTGGCTAAAACAACGGGTGTCTTGGTCACACCACTCCAAGCAAGTTCTGTTTTTCAAACACACTATTGTCCAAATTCAATACGTCATTTTCAGGCTTATGTATCTTTCTCTTCCGCAGCATGTTCACGTTTCGTTCACGTTTATTGTAACTCTTTCTGTCCGCATGTCCGCTTCCAGTGGAACTCGCTTTTCAGAGGCTCATTGTTTCCTCCGTAACCTTGGTCATCACCGAAGACACACGGAAACTGATTAAGCACTCTCCCTTCCTCACACCAGGGTTTAATACTCCAAGCTGGATTTGAGGCCTTTCTCTCCAGCACAGAAAAAGCCATTTTCTAGGGAAAGACAAATACAACGTGAATATCATATCTTTCGTAGAAGTTTATTCTCTAAAAGTGTCTTGCTTAACAATATTAATGGTTTGCATAGGATTCAAAAAGCATTAGTATAATCATTAATCTTGCAGCCTTTTAGTCATTCATTTCTGCATCAGTCATGTGCAGGCTTGCGGCCTACCCCAGATTTTCTCTAAACGCGTTCACATTTACGCATGCACATTATTAAATTCAAACTCGCACACAGTTAATTTTTTAATGATTAATTTACAAAATGAGAGGTTCAATCCGAGCAGGTTTTGTTTCGCGAAAACCCTGCTCCATCAATGCCAAAATAAAAAAGCACACTTGGATCTAGGTTCATCGCTAAAAGGAACTTTTTTTAGGTAGATGCAAACAATGTGCACAAGCCTTGTGCAGTCCCTCAAAGTGAAGGGAGCCAGTGGGTAAAGTGGGCTAACCAATATCCCCATGCTATATGGTGTGATGGGCAGAAACAAAATGTTAATAATTTAACAGACCAGTGGAAGGAGCCTGCTGGCCAAAAGCTCCTCTATTATGTATGTATGATGTTTTTGAAAAACTGGTGAGATAGCTAAAACTGTCTCAAAGACCAGACCTCATAAATGAGGCAGCAGCTCTGTGGAACCCGTTGCTGCACTTTCATCCACTTAGACATGCAGCTAGTCCATGGTCACTAAGTTACTTCTGTCTTTCAAAATTGATGCAAAACATGCACTTTTCACACTTTCTACCTTTGCCAGTATCTTCAAACGCTGGAGGAGAACCATATCACCCAAGGTGGCAAAACTGTGTCAAAAGCTGCAGATGTCCAATAATATTAGGCTGGCAGCATCTCTCCTGTTCAAGGGACTCAAGCATAGATCTAGGAAGGGAGAACACAGACAACAAAATAGGGGAACTGCATGACTGACAGGAGGTTGCAGCGAAAAAGAGTCCTGGAAGGATAGGCACCATTAGATCAGCCACAGAGTGCCCTGCACAGGGAAATCAGCAAGACCTAGCCACTCACACGTTCCTTGTAGAAGATGTAAGAAGTGCAATAGCAAATTCTGGCACTGTTGATGGGCATTCATGATGGCGAGGGAGCGCAGTGCGTCTGAATAGGACGATGTGGATAGGGGCCTTGGTAGGCATTTTCGATTGATGGTGAGAGCGCGGTAGTGGTCTGTCTGTAGGTGTCAAGCCACCTCTGCATTCAATATGAGAACCCCTTTTGTGTTTTGAATCCTTCCAATAAACAGGCTGCATTAGGTGTTAGCATCGCTCTTTCCTATGGCATCTGTTGCTATGCCTGATATGGTAGATCAAACCAGCACCGCAAAAGCCATTTCCACTCCTCTCTATCTCTGTGCTAGCTGCTGTGGCGGGAAGGTTGGAGTAGCTTTGGGCCTGGGGTTGGGGGCACAGATCTAGGTATAATTCCAATGGCACTAGACAACACACCTCAAAGGATTTGGGGCCACATGCATCAACATAAGGAATTGCGATTCCTAAATAGCGATTTTTAAGGAATCGCTATTTGGGAATCGCAATTCCATATGCATGTAGGAATCGCAAAATATATTGCGATTCCTAAACATTACCTAATAGTGATTCACAAATTGAGAATCACTATTAGGTAATGTCACTCCATTCATTCCTATGGGCCTATGGGCCCATAGGAATGAATGAGAATTGCATTCGCAAATTGCGATTACCGAATTGGTAATCGCAAATTGCGAATGCAATTCTATAGTGTCACTTTGAAAAATGCACTTTTGTGCATTTTTCAAAGAATTTGCAAATTACCATCAACTTGAAGTTGATGGTAATTAGCGTTTCCTAAATGCACAGTTTGCATTTAGGAAAGGCTTGATGCATCGCCTTTAGGGAATCGCAATTTGCGATTCCCTAAATGCATTAGCAATTTAGGTAATTACCTAATTTGCGAATTCAAAGCCTTTGATGCATCGGAGAAGGTCTTTTTCCGGTAGCAAACGGTCCGATTCTGCGAATCGGCCAGTTTGCGACCGGAAAAAAGCTTGATGCATGTGGCCCCAAGAGTACTTACTGCTCTTACGTAAGAGCTGAACATTGCCTGTGTATGTATTAGCGACAGTCTGGTGCTGCCTACCAGCGCTCAGTGGCTTTGCCAGGGTAGATGTGTTGCAGCAGTTGGATGCCTACTCGTAAGTTAATAATTATGCTGGGTACCCTAACGGGCTGTCGCTCAGAGTTGTCCACTGAAAACCATGTTTTGTAGTATGAAGCAGATGTGTTGCAGGGATGTGTTTTGAGCATAGACTTCATTTAGGAGTCGCTGTGGTGTGACCCCTGGCTACCCCTGGCACCCCTGGCACTGCCTTTGCGACCTCTGATCTCCATGATCACACTGGCAGTGCCAGGAACAGAAGTAAACCGGGGACTCAGAGCCCTGTTTACCTTCTTCTGCTGCACGCAAACCAATAAACATTAATTCATGAAACTTAGTAGTGTTTTTACTTTCCAAACATTGTCAAGTACCTGCATTGGACTCCTTAATGGCAGGGGCGGCTGGTGGAATTTGAAACTGGTGTGGCGTAAGCAGAACAAATCAACGTATGCAAGCGAGTGCAGCGAGCGAGCCCGACGGCAATAAGGGGGGTTCGGGGGGGTTCTCCCCCTGTGAAGAAATTTTTAAAAAATTGGCATCTTTTTGGTGCGATTTTCAGCCCTATTTCTGTGATAAATGGACTAAAAATTCAGTTCTTCTAGGCATACTCCAATGTTCCAGCAGGTCAAAACCAGTGTCAATTTACCCCGTCCACTTTCGATCCATCACAGTGAACCATGTGGTCAATTATCCCCATGCCACCTGATCATTATCCTTATTCAGCCAAGCATACGTCCCCAATGATCAAAGTGCTCCATGCAGATAAAGTGCAGCTTGTACCATTATTCCAGCGAGCCAAGCCGGTATCCATCATACATTCCCACTGCTTAAAGTGCTGCATGCAAAAAGTGCATCGTGCTTCATTGGACTTAGCGGATCAATCCTATATCATCACCACATCTCTTTTGCTATCTCATCAGGACATAAGCCATATGTATGACGTCCTCATTCAAAAGCATAAATTCATTTTCATCAAGGAAGAAATGGCCGAAGCAGACTACCATCAAAAGTGACCAATAAATATTATGTCTAAGATCTTGTTCGCTTCTAAACTAGTACAAGGACAACCACTCACTGTTAGATACAATTAACTTACACTCATTACCTTTACATTTGCCTCCATTCAGTGGCTTTCATTTTCCGTAAATACTGCCCTCCTAACGGTTGGCTCAGGGCCCCAGGCAGGAAAATCTTTCCTCTCGATCCCCACAGATGATTCCGCCTCCTTAGTACAGCAAATCATTGAACTCACGAAAGAGGTAGGGGGCCTTAAATGTTCCAATACTACACACAATTTATCCTAGTTAACTATAGGTGCTAACCTAGTAATACTGTAACACTGAAGTCAATGTTGTGAGTAAATATGCAGATGTGCAAACTTAACAAGATTTTCCTCCACCACAAGATTCAGCTTCCTTCCAAGCTATATTAAATTGAGACAACCCATGTGGAATCTAGGGACTCACAAGCACACGCCTCCACGCCTTGAGACTCGTAAATGTTGGCCTTAAACCTATGAGCAAATTAAGAGGCCGTCAACTACGGTTGAGGATGTGGAGTGATGGCCAGAGCTGCCAACTTTGAAACTGGGAAACAGGTTTGATTCCTAGCATCGGCTTAAAATCTTGTGACTCTGAGCAAATCACTTAATCTGCCTGTGCCTAAAAAACATAAAGCAAGGTTACCTTGTGTAAGTAACTGGTGCTCATGTAAAGCGATCCAATACCGTCAGGTAAAAAAACACACAAAAGAGAAGCCGCCTGAGGGACAAGGATCTGCTGTGCCATATAGCTGTACGCCCAGGAGTGTGCTGCTCTGTACAGCCTTTGTACAAAGTGAGGCATCCCGAGGAACAGGGCAGTGCTAGGCCCAGAATACAACTAACAAAGGAAGTCTAGCGCAGACACAACTAGGCTGGGCTCTGGAGCCTACAAAGGGAGGATACTGAAGGCACAGACAAGGTGACCTCACCGTGGTCACACTGCTGTGCTGGGCTTCACAAGCCTTAAGCAAAGTTACGCCACATGAGGACAGGGCTCAGTTGGACCAGAGAGCCTATGAACAAAGGTGGCCCAGTGAAGCCACTGGTTGAGAACCTCTGATCCAAGTAAAGTCACTGGAGGCGCAGAGCTCTAACACGACACATAGTTTATAACTAAATAGAGGTGCAAGAGGGTCAAAGAGAAGTACAAGAGGCGGGTCTGGGACTGTGCTATGACTTGCAGCCTGTGATCAAAGCGAGTCCATCTGAGCCCAGATGTGAGCCGGGACTTACAGCGCAAGTAAGATCACCTCTGACATGTTCATGAAGTCTATGATCAAAGAATGCCAATCTGAGAATACAACAGTGCAAACAATGCAGGATAAGAGACCCCAGACTTTGACTTCCCAAGGTGTATAAATTATCAGTAATATGTGTAGTTATTCCTGCTGCCCTCTCATACCTGCTCTTGAAGACATGCAGAGTAACTGCTACTGAGAAAAGGTGTTCTGAAAATAGTGCCTATCTATTAAAAACACTTTTGCTAGGTAAGAGAAGAATGGTCCCCGAGGGAGTGCGCTACTGCCAAGGGGGACGTTGTCTGGGATGGGGACAGTGCCACATTGGACTCAGGCCCGGTTCTAAAGGGTGGGCCAGATGGGCCAGGCCCTCCCAAGATAGCCCAGTGACCCTCCCTAGGCCCATTCACAAGAAGAAATCATCTTCTGTTCTTTTTCTTAATGCGGAAATCACACGGGCCTGCAGACTCGCAATCAAAAGCTAATTGTGTAACTTTCATCTACAAGCCAATGCCTTGGGCTACTTTAAGTGCCTGGGGACAGGGATGAGGTCACGGGGATGACTATTACTGTGCAGGTGTAAACAGAAGGGGTACCTGAGACACCCCCACTATATCAGGACGCACAGCTCCCGTCACACAGTACTTACCACAAGAAAACACTTTTATTGTAGAAACAGTGTGAAGGATTTTGCCATTGCAAGTAAAGTAAGTGAAAAAGAACATACACTCAAGATATGCATCTTAGCAGTGGTCTGTTATGTTTTCTTTCTGGTATGGTGTTATTCCTACCTTTTGTCCAGGGCCACTGAAACTATGCAGCTGGGGTAAACCAAATTATGTGGCAGGGATGACTAAATTATGTGGGAATATAAGGCCAATTACTCAGTGTAATATCGCACATTTTGTGATAGTACAAATTCCAGTATTCATTATTTTTACACACAACACAATCTTGGAAAAGGTTACAACTTCTTTGTACTACTTAAATACCGAAATACAGCAATTTGCAAATGAAAGGTGATCAGTCGACCTTTATGAAGGGCCTTCCAAGTTGCAGCGTTTTTAGTCAAGTTTCGATTCATTTGAGCTAGAAACAACATTTTATTTTGTTAAAATCTGCAAACTATGCAGAAAATGATGATTATGTGACAAATGTGGAAAAATACCTATTTATGTGGAATACACTGCAGCCACAGAATCATGTAATCCCAGTAGCCCTGCTTAGGACACTATATTAAGCCAAAAAACACTGATAACGACAACGTTTTGGCTGTTCTTGTTTGAAAAGACGTGTACGTTTCACTAATACAACACAGATGCAGAATAGGAAGGATCAGAGCATATGCCTATTAAACAAAGAAAAGCACTGGCCACGGTCCTGCCACTCGCCATCTCCTGAGGTGCTGACAAAAGGTCGCTAATATAATTGGAAGGAATTTAAAGAGCAGACACCCAACTTTGGGGCACCGGCGACTGTGTATTTATCCTCTGCCAACAAATTCTCTCACGGTGTCACATAAATAGGCAGAAATCGATTATAGTCAGAGCCTCGGGAATTATGCGACTCTGCAGCCGGAGCGTTTTATAGGTAATTATGGATTTGTAACATTTGCCACATAATCCATCTGCTCATGTGTGATCCCAGCAGTGAAGGTGAGGCTAACAGAAGAGAGTGAGGTGGAGAGTCCAGGGTGAGGTGGAGAGAGAGAAGGGTGAGGCCAAGAGAGGAGATTGTGAAGCAGAGAGAAGGGAGGGTACTAAGGAGGAGGCTGAGGCACGAGTCATGAAAGTGAGAAAAAAAGAGGATCTGAGGGGAAATAAGGTGAGTCAGAAAGACAGGGCGGGCGAGCAAGATTGAGAGGAGGGAGAGAAAGAGTGAGAAGGTTGAAGAAGACAGAGGAGGGCGAGGAAGATTGAGAGGAGAAAGAGAGAGAGTCGAAGAAGACAGAGAAGGGCGAGGAAGAAGTAGGGCGAGTAAGAGAAAGAAAGGTAAGGTGGGGAGAGATGGGTGAAGTGGAGTGACAGTAAGTTGATGTACAGTGAGAGGATGGCAAGGTCTGGAGAGAGTGAAAGTAGGAACGGGCAGAGAGAGCAGAGTGAGGTGAGAGAAATGTAGGGGTGACATGGAGTAAGAAGGACACAGCATGGAAACAGGTGGAAAAGGTGCAGAGGAAGTAGGAGGAAAAACTGAGCTGGGGGGAAGTAGAGGGTGAGGTGAGTGGGCAGCAGAATGAAGCAGAGAGAAAGGAGGGTGAAGTCAAGAGAGGGAAGAGACAGACAGAGAGAAAGAAGAGTGAGGGGGAGAGCAGACCAGATAAAGCCCTTAGTTTTAAACCTCCAGAAATAAAGTCAAAACAAGTAGACTGAAGCCGGCAGTAGGTATGGTATGCAGCTCACATCCATACAAGACCATCCGGCATGCCCGGACCCAGCTCTCAGACATCTGGGAGACTCTGGACAAACCCACCTATCTTTATGGCCCACCCATGCTTCTCCATGGTCCTCCCAGATCCCAAGTCCTGATTGGACTATGCCCCCTCGGACTAGCTGCCCAATGCAAGAAAGCTGCTGCAGCGTCAAAACACAAATGTAAGCATTGCCAAGCTGCTGTTTCAGACAGCACAATATGTAGGATTGAGCAGTGCTTGCCTGATCTTTGCCAGACGGCACAGACGCACAGTGAAACCTACTTCTCTCCTTTAAAGAGACCGGGTTAGTCAGCTATATCGATCAGGTTAAGCAGGGTCTGTCTGTCACCTAGCGGCACAAACTGACGTTTCAAAGAGTGCCAGTGGATAAGGATAGGAGCGGTGGTTGACAAGATACCTGGACAGCTAAGGCACGTAGAGATTGATGAGTTATAATAACAATTAAGTTGAGGCTGAAAATCCCTTCCCCTTTCTTGGGAGTGAAGCGCAACGCCCTAATAATTAGCTGTTAATCGGCTGAGCTCCTTTCGATATTAATAAATGCATAATTGAGACGTGTCAATCCATAAAAATATAACCTTGTGATTATGACATAGAATTTCAGACTTAATAGTCCATGCACAAGTCTTTTATAGGAATTGCAAGGTTATGAATATGCAAAGGCTGTTAACGCTTTGGGGCCGATTCCGATTCGGGCCGGAAATCTCTCCGACCGAGCCGGACCCGGAGAGATTTCCGACCGAATCGGACCCGTGCAGCCCGACCGAACGAGTACGATGCGTCCGTATGCTATCGTACTCGAGTCGGTTCGACTCCCATTGAAGTCAATGGGAGCCGGTCGTACAACGCGTACGCGGGCTCCCATTGCCTCAATGGGTGCGAGGCGAACAAGGGCACCCCCTACAGCGGGTACGCGGCGAAGCGACTCGCGCCGTACACGCACAGGTAGGGGGACCTGTGTGCGACTCGCGCGGCCACGCAGCACAGGGGGTCCGACACGGACCCCCGGAGTACGGCTCCGACTGCTCTTTTGAGCCGGACGGCGCGTGTCGGTCGGACTGCTCGCGGCGCGCATCGTACTTACCCGGCCGGGGAACGTCTCCATTGCGCGGTGCGAGTCGTGTCCCGAGCGAGTCGGTCGGTGCGGTTAGACCCGGGAACGAGTCGGTCGGAGCGGTTGGGACACCCGAACGAGTCGGTCGGCGAGTCCGCATCGTACTCGCTCGTCCGGACGCGCGTACGAATCGGTCGGGAAATAGGGCTCCGAATCGGATCCGGTTATGCCGAATCCGATTCAGAGCCCTACCGGCCGAGATCGGAATCGGCCCCTATGTAGGAGCTAATGCCTTTCAGCCGGCACATATGGGGCAGGGGTTTGGGGATATGCAAGCTTGGGCTCGCTACAGGCAGCTGAAAGTACATTTTTGTCCAGACTCTTGGCTATTTCTAAAACAACCCCAAGCTTGATTTCACACCACAAACTGGGTTTATGTTATTTAGAGGATGGCGTACATTTGACACCCATTTTACGTTGGATTAAAATAAGGTCTACTCCCGAGATGAGTTTCTCATGTAAGGTAACAGAGGACTGTCTTAACATAAGCAATATGTCAGCCATCCCTTGGGTGTCATGTATTAAGAACACCCTCAGTGATCTAGGTTTAAGTCAATTGTTTGGCACCCCATGTAGCATTAGCAGTCATGACAAGGAGGTGGTAAAACTTAGGTTTTCCGCATTGAAGGAGAAAGAGAGAATTATTAAGTCCCTTGGTATGGTCTCCATTGCCCAATACATCCCCCGGCACCGAGAGGCTGAAGCAACGACGTTTCGAGTTAAGTGGATGTTATCTACAATTAAAGATGACGGCTATTTTCAAACGGATGACACCAGGGCCCGGATGAAGCACCCAGCTCCGCGCCCCCAACCCGCAGTTTATGAAGTCTAAATCGAGACAGGCTTTCCATGTGTTTTTTTTTTAAGTCCACAAAGCTTTGCGACAGTCACGATTTTGGCCCTCTGATATTAGTGCATACTTTGCAGGTTTCTCGTTGCCCATGTAAAGTTTCCAGTGCACCTTGCAAGGCTATTTTCCATTCACAGAACGATAATGTTCACCCTAATCGAACCCAACAAGCTGGAACATGGAACATGGATTTGCTGGTTGCTGGAGAAAGCTGTGGTTCATGAGCTCCAGGTAAATCCAGTCACAGACTGTCTACTTCTATTTGGGATTCAGGCACGGCCTCTTGTCTGAAGCTGCCCTTTCAGTGGGCATGGATACCATTTTGTCCGTTACATGCCACTGACGTTATTATACTAATCTTGATTGGCCAGTGTATTTGCTATAATACCAAAACCATAACATTTCTCCCGCTGAATTCACTTGCGGCTCGCGGGGGGGTGGGGGAGAGGGGTGTCTCGCAGGGGGGGGTCTCGCGGGGGTGGGGGCCGGGGGGGTGAGGGGGGAGTTTTAAAATAAATAAAAAAAATCCTACCTGAGCAGGTCCGTTGGCGCCTACAGGAACAGAACAGGCGCATCACTGCTGGCAAGTGGGTGGCAACCCCTCTCAGCCAATCCTGGCGCTGCCAGCAGCACCAGGATTGACTTAGGGCACGGTTACTCTCCGCCCGCCTGCCCATTAGGAGACCGAGGTTTGAGCCTTTGCTCAACCCTCGCTCTCCTAATGGGCATGCGCCAGCCTGTGCAGACACTAGTGCGCATGACTGGGCACGGCGGAAAAATTCGCCGACCTTCCCCAAGCATGCGCACTTGTGGTGCTGCCTGCTGCCCCTGGTCTGACAATCATGTCAGTCAACATGACGTTGGACCGCCCACCCCCTTCAGACTCTGAAGGGGGTGGGCGGTCCGACGTCATGCTGACTGACATGATTGTCAGTTCTCCCTCGGTGTCTCTGAACTTAAGTAAACTGAGAGTTTACTTAAGTTCAGAGACGCCGAGGGAGCTGCGGGAACGGGCGGCTTGTGGGGCAATGCCCCAGCGCCCTAATGGACGCACCGCCCCTGCTTAATGGATTAAAATGTTATGCTGCGGGGCAGGGAGTGGGAAGGGAGGCGTCTGCTTCACCAACAGAGTTTGTTTCACTTTTCACCTCTGCTGCTTTAAATCACATGTGCAGACCAGGGTTTCTGCCTTCACCAAAGAAAGGAATTGAAAAACAAACCCAGAGAGAGTTGAGCGAGGGATAACATGCACATGGTTCATTCTCCTCATTTCTGATATGTGCAAACCCAAAATCTGCGCTACTGTCTCGCATCTCCACAGCGGTTACGAGGCCGTTCTATTTGGTGAGGCTTGCACATCAGTGAGGGAAAACTGCATGCTTGTTTGCTTCCTGTTGTGTATCTGTTAGTGAGGTATTGCACTCTCAGATAATGCTCACGCTGTAACATTTACATGAAGGTGACCATAATACCCATGCAGCATCTTTTTATTTAAGAAGCATTGCTTCTCTCCAAAGCTGTAAGTTTTGTGAAAGAGACTTACACAACTCCTACCCTGGTGTTTTATGTTTTATGTGAGGGTTTGCAAAACTCCTGCTCATATTAAAACTGAAATGGGAGTGACAGAGTGAGGAGGGACAGGTGTGAATCATGCATACGAACAGGGAGGCTACAGAGAGAAGAAATAGGAACTTCAATGAGCTGGGACATAAACTGAGGTAAAATAGAAACTTGGAGACATAAAGGTAAGACGATATGAGTGGTAAAACAGGAGAAATCTACTGCAATGCTGGTTAGAGAATGAAAGCATTAGAACTATAGTGAACAGTGAAACTAAAGAGATAAGGATAAGTAGTAGCCAAAGATAGTGGTGAAGATGAAATCAAAACTGAATGGGCTTGAGCTGAGACAACACAAATTCTGCAAGTGAAACTGTGAGAGATATAGGTTAGTGAGAAAAAGGTAGCGATAATGGTGATAGAACGACATTGTCAGAGTTGGAAGAAGCAGGCTAATTGGGAAAGAGAAAGGAAGCAAATGAGAGAGTTTGAGGTGCAAAGGAACTCAATGACAATAAAGGGAATAGTAAGGCTGTCAGATATAGAGGGGAGAAAATGTAAAAAAAGGTATGTGTATTGGGTTAGGCGTGCATAATGAGTGTGAGAGAATGAGTGGTGTCAGTTGGAGGGACATCACTGATCCCTGCCCGATCTGACACTTGCTTGCCTTGATCGTGAGGCCTGCCCTCTGCAGGGCCTTCAACACTTCCCAGAGGTGGTGCAGATGTTCCTCCCAAGTGGCACTGAACACTGCGATGTCATCCAGGTAGGCGGCACTGAAATCCTCCAGTCCGACCTGGTTGACCAACCTCTGAAAGGTGGCAGGGGCATTTTTCAACCCAAAGGGCATCACCCATAACTGGTAGTGCCCCTCTGGGGTTGAAAATGCAGACCTCTCCTTGGCCCCACCAGTTAAGGCAATCTGCCAGTACCCAGACGTTAAGTCAAATGTACTAGGTACTTGGCAGCTCCCAACTAATCTATGAGCTCATCAGCGTTGGGGATGGGGTGTGTATTAGTCCTCGTGACTGAATTGAATCCTCTGTAGTCCACACAGAACCAGAGTTATGGCGTGGCACCGGGTGCGGCAACCTTCGGGACCAAGACCACTGGGCTGGCCCAGGGGCTGTTTGAGGCTCAATCACCCCTACAGCCAACATCTTGGAGACTTCCTCCTTGATGCTAGCTTTGACCTGGTCAGTTAACCTATAGATTTTGTGTTTTACAGGAGGACTCTCCCCAGTGTCCACATCATGGACACACTACTGAGTGTCACCAGGGGTCAGGGAGAACAGAGTAGCAAACTGCTCCAACAGTTGGCGGCAGTCCCTCCGCTGTTCAGGGGTCAGGGCGGGGATAGGTTTACACCATCCACTGACCCATGATGTTCCCTAGCAGACAGGAGGTCAGGAAGAGGCTCAGTCTTCTCCTCCATTCCATCATCTGTCGCTAGGAGCATGCCCACTTCGGACCTCTCCAAGTGGGGCTTGAGGCGGTTCATGTGTAGGATCCTCAAAGGGTTCCTGGGAGACTGCAAGTCCACCAGGTAGGTGACTTTACTCTTCTCTCCACTACCTTAAAGGTCCCAGTCCATTTGTCTGGGAGAGCACAAGGCTACACTGGGGCTAACACCCACACTTTTTGGCCAGGCTGAAACTCGATCAGAGTGGCATTCTGATTGTACCACTGCTGCATCTCTTCCTGGCTGGCTTCCAGATTCGCCTGAGCGAGTTGTCAGAAGTGCTTAGTCTGGTTCCTGAAGGCCAGCATGTAACTATATACATCCTGGGGAGGTTTACTGTGAGCTTTCTACCAGCCTTCCTTGACCAGACTCAGAGGTCCTCTTACAGGATGCCCACACAGGAGTTCAAAGGGACTGAACCCTAAGGACTTCTGCTGTACCTCCCTGTAAGCAAACAGCAGGCATGGTAAGAGGACGTTCCACTTATGCTCATGTGTTCTGTAAGAATCATAATTATGCCTTTTAGGGTCCGGTTGACTCTCTCAGCCAGCCCATTACCTTGGGGGTGGTAAGGAGTGGTGAACTTATAGGTAACACCGCACTCCTGCCACGAGGACTTCATATACTTGGATGAAGTTGGTACCCCGGTCGGATACTACCTCCCTGGGGAACTCCACACCAGAAACAATCCTCAGCAATGCCCGACCCACCACGGGGGGCTGTTGTAATCTGGAGAGGGATAGCCTCTGGGTACCGGGTGGCATGGTCCAGCAAGGCCAGGATGAACCTGTTGCCCATGGCTGTCTTGGGGTCCAGTGGCCCCACAATGTCAATACCCACCCTCTCACAGGGGATGCTGACCACAGGAAAAGGTTGGAGAGGAGACTTGCACTTCCTCCCACTCTTACCACTTGCCTGGCAAGTCTGGCACGACCTGCAATGCGTGTCAGAGTTCTTGCGCATTTGGGGTCAGTACAAGTGGGTGACAAGCCTTTCAAAGGTCTTGTCTTTCCCCAAATGCCCTGCCAAAGGTACATCATGAGCCTGGCTCAGTAGGAAGGCTCTGAAGCGCTGGGGTACAACCAGCACAAGGGCTGAACCAGGCTCAGCAACTGTAGGCTCACTATACAGGAGACCATTCTCCCAGTAAATCCAGTGTGATCCAGACTGATCACCTGCTGCCTAGTTTGCAGCCTGCTGCTGCAAACCAACAACAGAAGGGCATACTTGCTGCTCCTTGCAGAATTCCTCCCTGGAGGGGCCCCCTTCCTGCTGCCAATGGGTCAGTTCAGGCAGGTCCCCCAGTTTGGCCACTTGCTCCCCTGTAGGCTCCAGGGCATCCCCTCAATGTTTGCCTCCTTTTGGACCGTAAGAACTCCAGGGGCCGGTTTCCCACTCCCACTCCCCCTGCCCCTTCTCTTTCTGGCAGGCACCTGGGCCACTCTTTCAGGCTCCAGGTCCTCTTGATTTCCCTTACCGGCTGCCATTGACGGAGTGGTCACACACGCCCACTCAGGCAGGCCCAACATCTCTAGATGAGACCTGTGTTCCACCTTCTCCCAAGGGGAACTCTCCAGGTTGTTACCAAGCAGACAGTCAACAGGCAAGGCTGGTCTCACAACTACTTTCAAGGTACCTGAGACCCACCCCCCCCCCACTCAAAGGGAACTTGTGCCATTTTGCAGAGGCACACTGAGTTGTCAGCTGCAACTACTGGGTAAAGTACGTTGGGGACTACCTGCTCTTCAGACACTAGCCAACAACTGACAGCTGTCACACTGGCTTCAGTGTCTCTCAGAGCCTGCACCCTATGGCCATTTATGGTCACCCACTGCCCGTATTTTTTAGTGTTATCGGGCAGGTGGGTCCTTGGGACCATCTCACTGTCCTCTAGTGAGACAAGGGTCAATTCTGCTGGCTCCCACCCTCCCTGGGAACCCAACTCCTCCCCCAAGGCTATACTAGTCAACCCACGAGGCGGTGCACCGGTGGGTGCACTGGTGGTCTTGGGACACTTAGGATCCCCTATGAAGTGACCCACCTGATCACAAGCATTTCACTTGTGGGGACCCTCCTCTACAGGCTTACCTGAAGAGACCCATGGTTTCTTACCACCGGGGGGCTGTGAACGTTTCCCTTGGGAATTACTTTGGGGCCCTTTTTGGAACTCCTTCTGTTTACCCTTGTCCCACCACTCTTCTCCTGGGAGCCCTACCCACCCTTGGCTGAGTATCCCACATGCCCCTTGTGGACCCTGGTGCTGACCCAGCGGTCCGCCTCCACAGCAAGCTTCCTGGGGTCAGTCAGCTTACCGTCAATCAAGTGCTGGTGTAGCTCTGGAAAACTATTAGCAGACAAGTGCTCCCATGCCATCAAATCATCGAGCCCCTGAAAATCATTTACCTGGCTACCCTACACCCAACCATCCAGTGCTCTGCAAAGGAAGGCAACATACTCAACCCAAGTGTGTGATTCAAGTTTCTTACAGGCCTTAAACATCTGCCTATATAGTTCTGGGGTCAAGCCAGATCTCCTGATTAAGGTCTCCTTCATAGGGTAAGGCTAGCAAGGAATCCCATGATGCGTTGGTTCTTGCAGCCACAGAGCAGGGCCTGTGTCGGAATCGGTGTGGTGATCTCGGACTTCGGAGATCGTTGCATAGGATTCAGCGTGCAGTGATTTCTCCAGCTGCGGGTAGGCGCTGCTTTGGTTTCTTCGGCCGCACGGCGGCAATGCATCGGAAACAGGTGCGGATGCGTCACGCTTCTCGTAGTTGCGTCTCTTTTCCAGCCGCCAACAGCAGGAACAACCTCCAGAGGCCCAACTCAGCAACAGGCACTTCTTGGCAGGTCAGAACTCCCAGCAAGGAAGTTCAGGGGAGCTGGTGGTGAAGTCTTTGTGTCCCTGAGACTTCAGAACAGGAGGCAAGCTCTACTTCAAGCCCTTGGAGATCTTCTTCAAGCAGGATACACAGCACACAGCAAAGTATTTGTCCTCTCCTTGGCAGAACCAGCCACTAGAGGCCAACCCCAAACAGCACACCGCAAAGGGGAGTACTTCTCCTTCAGCTTTACCAGCTCTTCTCCGTGGCAGAGGTTCCTCTTGAGTCCAGAAGTATTCTAAAGTTCTGGGGTCTGGGCCCCAATATTTATATTCTATTTCTCTTTTTTCTCTTGTGGCTGAGAGGCTTTGTGCTCAGTCAAAACTAGTTCTGTCCTCTCTGGTCCAGCTTCCCGGCAGGAGGTGGAGGCAGCATTGTGTAAGGCAGACCAGGCCCATTCAGGTGAAAGGATATCTCCTCCCCTACTCTAAATGCAGCCCTTGTCTATTCAGCCCAGCCCTGACTCATCCAGGAAAGGTAGGACACTCCTCAACCCCCCAGTGGCTGTCTACAATGAATGCACGTCCTCAGCCCCTGTCATTCCAAAGCCAGACAGTCAATACACAACCCAGCAGAGGCACACAGGATGGCTAAGCAAGAAAATACCCACTTCCTAGAAGTGGTATTTTCAAACACAGAATGTAAAAATCATTCTTACTAAAAGATGCATCTTTATATTCTGACTATAGGCATACTAAACTTTAACTTCCTATCTTGTCCCAATGGGAAGTTATGTTTATAAGAGGTTATAAATAAACTCCCATTCTATCCTATGGGACAGATAGCCTTTAAATAGTGAAGATTCACTATTTCACTGTAGTTCACTATCAGGACATGTTACACACATGAGGACATGTCCTACCTTTCACATACACTGCACCCTACCCACAGGGGTACCTTGGGCCTACCTGAGGGGTGATCCACATGTAAGAAAATGGAAGGTTAGGGCCTGGCAAGTGTGTGCACTTGTCAGGTCAACATGGCAGTAGAGACTGCGTGCAGGCACTGCAGTGGCAGGTCTGAGAACCCTTTGCAAGGCTGCTTGTGTGGGGGGCACAATCAGTACTGCAGGCCCACTAGCAGCATTTGACTTACAGGCCCTGGGCACACGCAGTGCACTGTACTAGGGACTTAGTAGTGTGTCAAACAACCCAATCATGGAAACACCAATCCATATTCACAATTTATAGAGGGAGCACTTGCACTTTGGCACTGATCAGCAGTGGCAAAATGCCCAGAGCATCTAGACCAGCAAAAACTAAATTCAGCACACAGAAAAAATACAGGAGGCATAGGCAAAAATACAGGGGGAAACCACGCCAACGATGCCAGGTCTAACACCCTCCCTAAACCAGTAAGAGCTCTGATAAAGTCATCTTTACTGGTACCCAAGGGACATGTATGGCAGTGTCCTCATAGTTCGGCACCATATACTGCAGAACCCCTAACTTGGGACTTATAAATCCCAATTGCAGGAAGGATTAGAACCATAGAGCCTTTTTAGCAAACCTGAGAATTGCCCCTGCTCTATGGGTTAAGTGGTGCAAACATTTAAGGATCTACGGGTCCCAAGAGCCAGAATCAGCTAATTGGATCCCCAAATTCTCAAATTAGCTGACCCTTTCCAATTCTTCCCCACCCAAATTTACAGTGCCCTGCTAACTTCTTTCTGAGTATGTCATCTTTTTTGTTTTAGAAACATTGATTTCAAGACCATATTCAAAACAAAACAGATTGCATTTATCCAAAAGATTTTGGAGTCCGACCCTGGTTTTGGGGGGATTGTTAACACAATTGGTCAAACACTTGATGCATTGGTAATATAGAGGAGAAAAAGAGTCGGGGCCAAGCCACAGCCCTGACGCACACCAATGTCAATAGAAATTGCCTGCGTTAATTCTCCTTTTGTGCCACATCAAACCCTTGCAAAACTTCCCTCATGGAGGCGCATAATGATATTTAGCAAGTCACAGGGGATCCTCATCTCGAATAAGGTGTCCCATAGGTTCTTTATTGGGACCAAGTCGAAGGCAGCACAAAGTCTAAAGAAAATAACCTAACACGTAGCCGCCTGTGCCATTTTGTAGGTAAGTGCGCCTGGCATGCACACATGCCTAAAAAAATTACATGGGTATTGAGCTAAATCAGTAGATAAAATAAAAAAAATGTGTGAATGCGTTTTTTAATGCAGGAGGGGGAAGCAAAACAGGAGTGTGAAAGTAGGGTCGGAAGCAACAGGTTTGCAGAAGCAATACGGGGGCTGTTACATCTCAAAGGACGTAGGGGTGGAAGAAAAGCAAATAGAACATGGATGCGCATGATTTGTGACACAGGCCACATTTGTACCATTCAAACATGGCTGACATTCAGGTTACACTGGTTAGTTAAAATGTAAAAAATAAGAAAATAAGTACACACAAGGCATAAAGATAAGTGCAAGAGGCCCAGCAGCATGCTAAAAAAATAGGAAAAAATGTGTGTACATCATGCAAATGAAAATGCTTAATGAATCCCTCACAAATTGAGGGATGTGGGTTCAACACAATTGCACATACCCTTTTGCTATTCTAATGATTTGTGCTTGATTTTTTCCAATTGGCTAAATGAATAAGAAAAGGCTGATTTATGATGATGACCCAATACTGCCTTTTTCAGTAAATGCCTAGCATAATATTTAAAACTGTGATAACTCCCTAATATACACAGGTCATCAGTCACTGGTAAGTACAACTGTCTTCAATCACATCATTGTCAAGTTGAGAGATTACCTTTTAACCCCTTCGCTGCTTCTGTCGGCCAACGGCCGTCGCGAGCACTACCTCCGTAGTGCTGCGCACGTCCGTTGGCCGACGCGGCCCCGCCCACTCCGCTAAACCGCCGCACCGCGGCGGAATTGCCGCCGCGGTTAAGGGGTTAAGTGAATGTATGTCAACAAACTGCAGGTATTTAAAGTAATGGCAGTAAGAGGCTGGAGAGGCTGACCCATTGCCCTTTGTTATAAACTGTGGTGACAGAAGTAAAATGTCATCAATATTGGCGCAGAACAAAGAAAATTGGAAATATATATATATATATATATTAACTAGTGGCGTTCACCACTGGGTAGTTATAGTTAGGCCAGTTGTTTCATATGAAATGCATTTTTTGTGTTGTAAATAACTTTGATACCATTTGACAAATCTTCACGAAACTTTTCAAAAAGGTGGTACTTTTTGATTCGTTTGTGCATGGACATTATTGGGGTGATCCGCCAAGCAGGGACCGAGAAAAAAGGGTGTCCCGAAACACAAACTCCCCATGCATTTTCCCTAGACTTTAGACAAGTCTACAGCAATAATTGCTGAATGGAATCACACCAAATTAGGCAGGAAGATAGATCTTTGTACGCAGATTGTGCTTTTTCTGATTGATTTGGTATAAATTCGTTCGGGTAGTTTTTGAGAAGTTAAGGTTAAAAAATATAGATATCTGGAAAGATGGGATCGAGGGACTCTCACCCAATTAAAAAATAATAGAGCATTCTGATTGGCCCAGGGAGCTATTTTCACTTCGGGCAATTCGCTCCTCCATGAGGCAGACTCCCGCGGGAGAGAGTGATCTGATTGGCTGCCAGCAACACAAGAAAAGTATTGCTGACAGCCATTACAGGACTCGTGGACTTAGGGCCAGATGTACGACCATTGCATTTTGCGACTCGCATATTGCGACAAATTGCGAGTTGCAACATTAAATTTACAACAGTGTCTCAGACAAGGTCATAAATTGCATGCCTCATGAATATTAATGAGGCTGTCGCAATTTGCGACCTCATAAGGAATGGCTAGCACTCCCAGGGATGGTGGCCTGCTGGGGTCAGCAGACCACCATGTCTGGGACTGTGTAGTAAGGAGGTCCACTCAGGAAGGTTGTAGTTCAAGTTGATTTATTGAAGACAGTTCCATGAAGGATAAATCCAGAACAACAGGTAGTTAGGTTCTGTAGAGCAGCCCCACCAGGAGCAGCCTGCATGCTGCTCAGCCCATTCTCAACTGTCACTTCAACCTCTCAGGCACCCAACATTCCAAACGCATCATCACTTCAACATTCCGTGCAGCACACACACAAACACGGGATTTAAAAAAGAAAAATGAAACTTTGCAGTTTCATTTTTTAAGGACAGGCAGTGGTCCCTGGGACCACTGCCTGCTCTTAAAAAGTATTTGCGCACCCATTCACAAAGGGGAACCTTCCCGTTTGCGAGTGGCTTACCACCCTTCTGAAAAGGGTGGTAATCTGTGAGTGTTTTGCGATCGCAATTGCGGTCGCAAAACAATCATACATAGGTTATGGACTCGCTATTAGGAAGGGACGCCCTTGGCACGCCCCTTCCTAATAGCATGTCGCTAACCATATTTTGCGAGTCGCTAATTGGTTAGCGACTCGCAAAATGGGTTAGTACATTGGGCAGGCGTTTTTTGCGGTCGGAAAGAGGCCAAATTCCCCTTTGCGACCGGAAAAAACGGTCGTACATCTGCCCCTTAGTCCCCTGTCATGAACATGTAAAATAAAATATTTAAGGCTCGGGGTAGGGATAACCTGACCACCAAACCCCCCAGACCAAAAACCAAAACAAAAAATCTGCAAAAATTGACACTGCGGGATCTTAAAAAAATGGCATGGCATTTTGTGCAGGAACAAAGCTTTGATGATGTTAATGTCATTAATGATGTCATTTGAGATGTCATAAAACATGTCATGAGTAATGTAATATGTGAGGTCATAAACAGTGAATGGTGAGGGCGCAATTAGAGTTAGCTGTTTTAACTATAACTGGTGAATTACTTTGTTTTTTTCAGTTCAAAACATTAATGTTATCCCTGACGTATTCACCTAACTATAACGTTACTTTAATCTTTGTTTTTTTCAGTGAATAACCTAGTGGCGGTCACCATTAGGTAGTTATACTTAGGTCAGCTTTTCCATAGACAGAGCGTTTTTTGGTTTGCTATTAACCTTGGCCCCATTTGACGAATCCTCACGAAACTTTCCAAAATTAAAGTTCGTCCTCCTCAGCTCCTTCCTGAAAAGTTTCCGGGTTATCTGTTAAGCGGGAAAAAGGGGAGTCCCAAACATAAAATCCCCATTCATTTTGCATAGACTTCTTTAAGACAGGTTATAGCAAAAACTGCTAAACGGAATTACACCAAATTTGGCAGGAAGTTAGATCTTGGTCCACAGAGTGTACTTTTTGTGGTTTGGTGTAAATCCATTCAGTAGCTTTTGATGTAATAAATGTAAAAAATAATTGTATATTTTGGTATTTAGGCTCACGAGAGTCTTGCAAGCCTTCCACGAAAGCGCAAAATCAAAAATGGAGGCCTTTGACTGGTCAAGAGGCCTGTTTTTTCTGTGAGCCTTCACGCTCTCTTATGAGTGATAAGCTCCCACGAGTCCCGTGAGAGGGAGCACTCTGATTGGCTGCCTGTTGGAATTTTAGAAATGAATTGTCCACCAATACTGTTTACTATGAAAATTTGAGATGTTGTGGAAATGAAGTAAAAAGGCTATAAAAGGGGGCAGCAGAAAGGCATGCTATTCCTCTAAATTTAGAGAGGAGGTGTCTAAGGGATAACTACTGTGAAGAGAATATATATGTACATTGTTTTTACCTAATTTTTATCATCTCACAGGACTTTCGCTGGATTGTGAATAGTAAAAAGGAGTAGATGAATTCTTAATACACTCTACTAGTAGGAAGGCTTATTGTGGTCCTTGTTTTTGAGAAGAAGTGTGTAACAGATATTTACAGTGAAGAGTAGAAGGTTCATTCTTTAAAAAAAAAAGAATTTATGATCTCCCGAGACTCTTGCAGGATCATGAACAGTAGGAAGGAGTTGGTGATGTTTGAATACACTCTGCTATGCACACTTGTTTCTGTAGGAAGGAGTCTTAATGGAAATGGTGTTTATCAGCGTCAACTATTTATACTCTTTGTTTTGGGTAGAGTTGTGAGTAGACCAGTCACGGCCCGTGCAGGTCAGAGCTGTGGGGCTGGGTTTGGGGGGGGGGGAATTTGGCAGATGACCACGAGGGAAAATTAAATAAATAATTAATTTTCCCTCATCGTCGTCTGTCAAAATCCCCCAACCCGGCTCCACCGCTCTTACCTGCACAGGCTGCACCTGGAGTAGAGTTAAGGCTCATCCACACACCCTACTATGCACACCCGTCATCGGAGAGAGAGGTCTAAAAGGAGAGCCGAGTCCCTCCCCAAACCCTACTATTCATACCCATCATTAAAGAGAGAGTTTTCAGTAGAGAGGCCAGTCCCTCCCACAACCTACTATGCATACCCGTCTTCTGAGAGAGGGGTTTGAAAGGGGAGACTAGTCAGGACTCTCCAATGAGTAACTCGTGAGCTACTGATAGCTCTCAAGCTACCTGTAAGTAGCTCTCCTCTATGCAGCCCAGCCCACTATTTTAGAAGCTTTTGCTTGGTTGCATTAATATATGCATTATAAAATTGAAAAGCATGCATTCAACATAAAAATGCGTGTATTTTTAGAACTCATAAGTTGATGTTAGGAGAAACAAGGCTGGATTTCCAAAATATAATTAAAGCTGAAATTTGAGTGCTAAATCAAAAGGCGTTGGAGAGACGTATTACCAATATTATTAACCTGGTGTCAGAGGCATTTTAGTTATGGTTTATGGTTGTCATGTATATACAATGTTGAGGCTTTCCAAATTGATAAAGCCTTTTTCACTTTAATGCTGGAGACCCTGCCTGATGCACTGAGGAGTTCACTGCTGGTGATCTTGCATGGGGTGGCCATCTTGTCTGACGTGGTCACTATTATCATACTAAAAATATTAGTAGCTCGGACGGATTTTCATTGAACATAAGTACCTCTTATTACAGAAAAGGTTGGAGACCCCTGGGCTAGTCCCTCCATGCACGCAACTACATACACCCATCACCTAAGAGAGGGGGTCTGAAAAGAGAGCCTAGTCCCTCTCCACACACTACTAAGCACACCCGTCATCGATGAGAGAGGCCAGTCCCCTACTATGCATACCCCATCATCTGAGAGAGGGGTCTGGAAGGAGAGGCCAGTCCCTCCCTGCACCCTACTATGCCCACCCATAATCTGAGACAGGGGTCTGAAAGAAGAGGCCAGTCCATTGCCACATACTACTACACACACCAATCATCTGAGAGAGGGGTCTGAAAGGAGAGGCCAGTCCCACTCCACACCCTACTATGCACACCCGTCATCACAGAGAAAGGTCTCACCAGAGAGGTCAGTCCCTCCACACACCATACTATGCACACCTATAATCTGAGAGAGGGGTTTGAAAAGAGAGGCTAGTCCCTCTCCTCACCCTACTATGCACACCGATCACCTGAGAGAGAGGTCTGAAAAGAGAGAGGGAGTCCCTCCCCTCACCCTACTATGCATAGCCATCATCTAAGAGAGAGGTCTGAAAGGAGAGGCCAGTCCCTCCCTGCACCCTGCTATGCACACCCATCATCTGAGAGAGGGGTCTGAAAAGAGAGGGAAGTTCCTCCCCACACTCTACTATGCACACCAGTCATTTGAGTGAGGTGTGTGAAAGGAGAGGCATACCTCCCCACACCCTACTACACACTAATGCATTGTCTGAGAGAGAGTCTAAAAGGAGAGGGCAGTCTCTCTCCACACCCTACTATGCACACCAGTCATCTGAGAGAGAGGCCTGAAAGGTGGGCCCAGTTCCTCTCCACACCCTACTACGCACACCCATCATTACAGAGAGAGGACTCACCAGAGAAGCCAGTCCCTCCACACACCCTACTACACACATCCGTCATCTGAGAGAGTGGTCTGAAAGGAGAGGCTAGTACCTCTCCACACCCTACTACGCAAATCCATGATCTGAGAGAGAGGTCTTGAAGGAGAGACCAGTCCATCCACATACCCTACTACGCACACCTGCAATTAGAGAGAGAGGTGTGAAAGGAGAGGCGAGCCGCTCCCTACTCACTACTATGCACACCCGTCATCTGAGAGAGAAGTCTGATAGGAGAGGCCAGTCCCTCTCCACTCACTACTACACACACCCATCATTTGAGAGAGAGGACTGAAATGAGAGGCCTGTTACTTCTCTCATCCTATTATGCACATTCATAATTTGAGAGAGAGGTCTGAAAGGAGAGAGCAGTTGCTCAGTTACCCACTTCTTACACCCTAGTGTGGACATCCATTATCCAAGAGATACTAGTCCCTTCATGTTAGAAATAGGGTTTCTGGTTGGCTAGGGTATACACCTAAGCCAGAAAAAACACCACTCTAGTCAAGGTAAGGGAGTTACACAACCAAGATAAAGCCTTATATGTTGCACACGTCATGGAAGCACCATCATTGCGTATACAATGTACATCCTGAAATAATACTTGTTATCCTGACAATGCAAGGCAAAAACAACACATATCATAACATCAGGGCAAGAAATGCAGCAGTTAGACTGAGGCATAACACAGACGAATTACCAAAGCATCGCTTATACACATCAGTACAACCATATCATCATAAGATTATATGGCACAGCGCTCCTCTGCACCTAACGCAGGTTTTATGGTAAATCAACAACAAAGTAGGTTACCGGAAGCCCTGCCCAACTACTACATTGCTTACGGTAATTCAGGCTGGTTATTAGATGAGGCAAAGTCACTGTCTGGTGGTGAATGGGGTTTTCCATGGAAGATCCTCCCCGCAAGGCCAAGATCCACCCAGTGAACAAATGCCCCCAAGGTACGTGCAAGAAAAAAAGGGGGCCCACACTTCGGGACCACAAGGGAGATCTTGTTTGGTCCCCCCCACTCAACTCTCATCTGCAGCTGCCCACGAGCGTGCCGTGCAGCTGCCAATAATCCCCGTCAACTCAGCCCCTGTTGCAGAGGGAGCTCACTTATTCCTATCCCTGGCAGGATTCTAGGTAGCACCACAATGCCAGCGGGGCCTGCGTTTCTAACCACCTGGCCGATTCTCTGAGGTGGGGCAACTCAGACCGTAACAGAAAGTCAAACACGTGACGCCGGTAAACAGCTGAGAGGAGCACCACGCTCTCTTTCAGCTCACTCGTAGGTGGCAAATACCTTCTGTTCAGGAGCAGGAGGTGGCTTGGGGGACTCAGCATGCACCGTCTATGCTGCGCAAGTCCTTTGGGAGAAGCGCCGGTCCCTAGGCAACCCCTCAGCACATGGGGATTCCAAACCATGAAGGATCACCAAAGTGGATGCCTGCTTGTGCTCCGGGGGGACCACTGACTGCGTGCGCGATCGCAGTGCTTATGCACGTCGGATCACACATCTCTACAGCGCGCCAAGCCCCATGGTAATCGGGCAGCATTGAAAGCGGCACAGCTGGTCTCCAAAGCTATTTCTTAGCAAATCACCATGCGCTGGCAGATCAGATGCAGTGTTTAACACTCGCTAATGTTGGAGTAAGGGGAAATGAGAGCTGTGAAGCGCTTACCACACGCTAGTCCTCACGTCAGATCAAAGGCCAAAATCAATTTCCCAATGAAGCGCTCTCTACACGCTAATTGCAGGTGACTGGGAAGGCTGAACTCATAGTCCACGGCCAAGTCTGGACAGTCACCGGTCCCAGGAGACAAACTGGGGGCACAAGAGCGGGGAATAAGCAGCAGGCCAACACATCAGGATCCATGAAGCAAAGTGGCAGTCCTTCTTGTAGCCTAGCAGGCCTCAGGTCAGCACAACAAGCAAGGGCAGTTCTTCCTGGCAGCAATAGCAGTTCCTTCAAGCAATGTGCAGTCTGTAGAGCCAGCAGCATCTGGTTACAAGACCCACACAGTGTCTAAAAACATGGGGTTAGAACCGCTGTACTTATACTCAAAATGTCTTTTATGTGGAGGTAACTTCAAAAGAAATCTTAGAAGTGCACAACACCTCCTTTCTACCCAGCTCTGTCTCCAGACGTACATAGGGGGTAAACAATCCCTTTGTGTGAGGTCAGGACACAGCCTATACAAATGAAAGTGTGGCCAACCATCCTCTCTCCCAGCCCAGGAAGACCATTCAGTATGCAGATGTAACCCTATTACACCCAACACTCCCTGTGTGATGGCTGTCTGGAAAGTATGCACAAAGCCTAGCTGCCACTCTAACCTAGACGTGGATTGGAGTCAGGCTGCAAAGCACAAGAGTCATTAGCACAGTGAAATGCCCACTTTCTAAAAGTCAAAGAACAAAAAGGGGAGTTTGGCCCAGGAAACCGTAGCCAGGTAGGGCCGAAATAAGTAGTGCACAACAGTATACCTGGCTACTCCTTGATTTAACTGCTTCCCAGTTGAAGCAAAAGATCATTGGAAACAATCCAACTAGATCTGGTTATTTATTTAACCTTTTAACATTTCATTTTATAAATCTTTTTCTTTTTTCAGATAGTCTGGTATGAGACATACACTTGTTCATTCAAAAAAGTAAATACACAATACAAATACAAACAACATGTATATACATTTAACATTCCTACATGTGAAACAAAACAGTTTTCTATACACCAATCTAAATTCACGAAGAGGGCAAACCCTTCAAAATACATTCCTTTCATCGTAGAAGGAGGATGCCTGACATTAGGAACATTACTGATAACAGCCGGGATTAAAATGACTTTATGGTTCCCCCTGACTGTGAATAGCCACCATATGGCTCTTCCTCAATGTAATTCCAAAATGCCGACGCGTTTCGAAACCCTTGTCAACTCCAGGGGCTCTTATCAGGGCTTCGTATGGGATGGTGTAATCTACAAAAAAAGACATGGGATATTTAGGGGCCTCCCTATTAGTGAACTAACCATATGACAAAAGTACTTTAACGTCACGGTTGTTCCCAATATTTACCTGATGGATGTCGCTTTTACCATCAGTGAAGTCCCTTATGAACCATGTGGGAGTATTTGATTCAAAAGCTTTTTGGGGGTGCAGGAGCTGTAGGAGACATATATTTATTTTAGTCTCTAAGTGAGCAGAGCGAGTCAAACCTACTATGAGCCATTGAAAAAAAGAGAAAAGGCATGTACCTGTGTATCAATGGTTTATAAAGCTGATGCTTGACTCCTCTCCTTTTTGTCCATGGAATCCTTAAAACGATATTTAACTCAGGAATTAATCACGTCTGAAAGTTGAAGCAGACGCATTCTTATTACCATTTATACTAGTGGTCACCAATCTTCGAAAAAAGTAATTTTAATGAGGGCATACCTTCAAGAATGCTGGCCTGTCAAATGTTCGGTTTTTCGTTATCTTTATTCCCAATTATCTAGGGCATAAGATTACACTTTGTGCCACAGTATAATTGTAAACCACAGCATCCATAATGCAATGCATTTGTGGGTCACTACTTTGACATAGAATCAGTTCATAACACCATTTGTCATTGGTTGTTTTAAGCAAACCACATTTCCCACAATTCAATTTTTTTTTAAATGAGCTCCCATTCGAAATGCCTGTGGCTGCCCTGTTTGGCTTACTTTCACTGAGAGACATGCAGATTGAGCTCCGTCTCTTTAGCTTGTAAACAAGTAAGTTGATAAATTTTTGAAATACCTGATAGCTTGCTCCTCTAATGAAATACACAGCAAATTGAGGGGCATATTAGCAAGGGCACTATCGCCGCTTTAGCGGCACTTTTTGCCGCTAAAGCGGCGATATTTATATCGCCCTATCAGCAAACTGTCTCTAACAGCAGTTAGCGACAGTTCTGCGGGCATTAGCGCCCGTTTTTACCGCTTTGCATGTCAGCGATATTTATCGCTAATGACATGCAAAGTGGGCGTTCCCGACGAACAAACCTGGGAAACACTCGCTAACAGGCCTATCGCCTATTAGCAAGGTGGCCATGGCCCCAGTTAGCGACGTGAAAAGTCGCGCTAACCGGGTCATCGCTCATTTATTTAACACCTGCAATTAGCAGGTGTTAGCCATACCTAACATGGGGGGTGGATTATGCTGATACGACCACAGGGTCGTATCAGCAAGGTGTTCTCCCTTCTCCATGCAACATCGCTGGTTTTTCAGCGATGTTGGCTCATTACCTCGCTATCACTGGAATATTCATCGCCATAGCGCTAATCGTTGCTAATACAGCGTTAGCGTGGCGATATATTCCAGCAATAGCCGGCGATACAAAAAATCACGCTAAGCAGGGTTAGCGGTGATTATCGCCTCTTCTTGCTAATATGCCCCCAAATCCTTTACCCATTTACCTTTTAGTCACACGGAGATGTCGTGCCATACCCAAATCCCTTAGCAAACCTTGAGTTTAACGTGTCACCAGAGGACAGGAGAAAAGATTAACTCCTCTAGCAGGTACGCGTTTAAACTTGCACGTGCGCTTGCTTTTATAAACCATTCCCTTATTGAAGGAGACAGATGGTTATTTTTATGTGTTTTAGAGACATGATTAGCAGCATTCTCTCGTGCAGCCCCAAAGTTAAATATTGAAATAAAGATAACTGAAAAACCGAACATTTTACAGGCCAGCATTCTTGAAGGTATGCCCTCATTAAAATTACTTTTTTTCGAAGATTGGTGACCACTAGTATAAATGGTAATAAGAATGCGTCTGCTTCAACTTTCAGACGTGATTAATTCCCTGAGTTAAATATCGTTTTAAGGATTCCATGGACAAAAAGGAGAGGAGTCAAGCATCAGCTTTATAAACAATTGATACACAGGTACATGCCTTTTCTCTTTTTTTTCAATGGCTCATAGTAGGTTTGACTCGCTCTGCTCACTTAGAGACTAAAATAAATATATGTCTCCTACAGCTCCTGCACCCCAAAAAGCTTTTGAATCAAATACTCCCCACATGGTTCATAAGGGACTTCACTGATGGTAAAAAGCGACATCCATCAGGTAAATATTGGGAACAACCGTGAGGTTAAAGTACTTTTGTCATATGGTTAGTTCACTAATAGGGAGGCCCCTAAATATCCCATGTCTTTTTTTGTAGATTACACCATCCCATTCAAATACGAAGCCCTGATGAGAGCCCCTGGAGTTGACAAGGGTCTCGAAACGCGTCGGCATTTTGGAATTACATTGAGGAAGAGCCATATGGTGGCTATTCACAGTCAGGGGGAACCATAAAGTCATTTTAATCCCGGCTGTTATCAGTAATGTTCCTAATGTCAGGCATCCTCCTTCTACGATGAAAGGAATGTAATTTGAAGGGTTTGCCCTCTTCGTGAATTTAGATTGGTGTATAGAAAACCGTTTTGTTTCACATGTAGGAATGTTAAATGTATATACATGTTGTTTGTATTTTTATTGTGTATTCACTTTTTTGAATGAACAAGTGTATGTCTCATACCAGACTATCTGAAAAAAGAAAAAGATTTATAAAATGAAATGTTAAAAGGTTAAATAAATAACCAGATCTAGTTGGATTGTTTCCAATGATCTTTTGCTTCAACTGGGAAGCAGTTAAATCAAGGAGTAGCCAGGTATACTGTTGTGCACCACTTTCTAAAAGTGACATTTCTACCATAGTAATGAAAAATCCACTTCCACCAATAAGCAGTATTTATCACCACTATTCCAAACATACCAAACATGGCAACGCTACTCCTTTCAGATCAGAAATTACCACTTATAAACATGTAAGGGAATTCCCAATGCTAACCTATGAGAGGAGCAGCACTCACAGCAGTGAGAAACCAAATAGGCTGTCATTGACTACAGCACATGACACTCAATAAAGGAACATTTCCTACCTTTTACCTACGCAGCACCCTGCCCATAAGACAACATAGGGCACACCTTAGGGGTGACCTATGTGTAGTAAAAGGGGAGTTTCAGGCTTGGCAAGTAACTTTAAATGCCAAGTCGATGTGGCTGTAAACTGCACAAGCAGGACCTGCAGTGGCAGGCCTGAGACAAGTTTGAAAAGCTACGTCTGTGGCTGGCGCAAGCAGAGCTGCAGGATCACTAGCAGCATTTAATTTACAGGCCCTGGGTATATAGGATACCACTGTACAAGGGACCTACGGTAAATTAAATATGCCAAACAGGTGCAATCCAATCATACCATGTTTAAAGGAGATGCACATGCACTTTAGCACTGACTAGCAGTGGTAAAGTGGCCAGAGTCCTAAAGCCAACAAAAACAGGTCAGAAAAAATACAGGTGGAAGGCAAAAAGTTTAGGGGCAACCCTGCAAAAAGGGCCAGGTCTAACACTTCCATATACTACTATTTCCCTAGAATTGTGTTGCAATCCTGCGAGGGTCTCGAGAGAGTAAGTAGAGTACAAGCTTCAGGGATTGATGCTTGCTGCAAGAGGCTTGTTAGATCCTGCGAGCATCTCGCAGGACCGGCATGGAAAATTACTGGGCCTGCCACAAGGTGTTTTATGATCCCACGAGAGTCTTGTGAGAACGTATGGGGAGAAATAGAAAAAAGGGCCAAGGTTCAACCAATAGTTAACATTCTTATTACATGGTTGAAGAAATCTTTGATGTGATTAGGTGCAGACCCAGAGATTGTCCTTGGAGCTTTGGAGGAGAAGGAAGTCTCTTTGAGTTGTGCTTAGTAGATGTGACTTAATTTGGAACTGAAAGAGACTGATGTCTTCAGCTGCACTTAAGAAAGAGTTTCAAGTCCTGGTATTTAATAGTATACTTAAAGAAGTTTGTTGAGAAGTGTCAGTAAGTGCACTTATGTTGGTAAACTTATTCAACACAAGGTGTACTGAGTGAAAAGATGTATGTAGAGGTGTAGATTTCTCAATATAGTTTTTGAGAGGTAGACATTAGAATGTAGATAGATTTCAGCAAGTATTGCAGATTGTTTTAAACAATTAAGATTTCAAACTGTATTGTTGCTCAAACTATAAAACAAAGATTGTGGAATGTGTTAATACAAGCCCTAGCATTTTTATGAACCTCATTGTACATATACATTAGCCCTTTGAGGTGTTTGACTGGTGATATTCCTATTTCTAGAGTGAAACATTGTGCTCAGTGTTAGCAAAGGTGCCTTAAGAGGAATGTGTTACTTTATAAACTTTTATGAAATCAGGTTTGATGCCATGTTCTAATTTATTTGTGAAACAAATTAATCCTGGGCAGAGCTTGCAGAGTTGCACTATGCGGAATTCCGCTGAGTTACATAAAAACTCTGTTGAATTCCGTGGAGTTCCACTCGCCGATATGCTGAGCAGTAAATGGGCGTAAATGAAATGTGGGCATTGTAACCTGACAAAAAAGGGTTGACATGATGGCCCATGGACTGCACACACCGGGAGAATGGGCTGTTTACAGCCACAACAAAACAAGTCAGGACGGAGGCTGTATTTCAAAGGCCTTGCAACGCCTGCAGACCCTCTCTTTACAGAAGGATGATGAGAAGCCAACATGCCTGGCTTGCTGCTGCTGCGTTGTGCAGGTTCTGTGACGCAGAAGCCTCAGGGTCATTTGCGCGCCATTCATTTATGTCACCGATGTGCAAGATATAGCGACTCTGGTGATTGGCGCATGCAGCAGGGCGGGAACAAAATCAAGGTGCTGTGTATAGTTAGTACACAAGTGTCACATTGGCTCTGCGAGCTTGCAGCAGCCTTACAAAATGCAGCTCTATTGGGTAAAGCATGCAGCAATTTCAGGGCAGTGGGCAGAGAGAACCATGACTTCCTATCAGACTTACATACGTAGCCTGAGGGCATATGCGACTTGATGTTCTGGCAGGTTGTGGGTACTAAGGCGTGTCCCCGGACTCTGGCGGCTCGACGCAGGATGAAAGTGCATACAGAATCAGGTGGCTGAATTCGCCAGTGTAAGCATGCCAGCTAGTATTAAAAATAAAATATTGTTGTCTTACCTGTCTCTGGCATGCTCCTCACACTCTGCCTTGCAGCGCTGACTGCTCCCAGACATTGGATTCTGAGGCCAGGGGTACTTAACACAGCGATACAAAAAGGGGGATGATGGACGGAACGTTTGAGCCAATCAAACACTCACCCCCAGTCAACTGATCTGGGTTTAATCCATCATCATTCTTTAGCTCACTCCACCACCCCAGTTCAGACATGGCCATATGCAAATCAGTCTGACCCTGTGCCTCATGGGAACAGTCCAGCCCGAACTGCCAAGCCATGTCTTCCTGGACCGGAAACAAGCATCCTAGGACCGGTTTCTGGCATTCCAGCCGTCATCAGCCAGGCTTGCTTGAATCCAGTGGCAAAGTGAGCAAGGGACCACGTCTGGGCATACCCCCGCCAACTTAGGGCGAACAAAGCGATACATAAAGGGGATGATGGACGGAACGTTTGAGCCAATCAAACACTCACTCCCAGTCAACTGATCTGGGTTTAATCCATCATCATTCTTTAGCTCACTCCACCACCCCAGTTCAGACATGGCCATATGCAAATCAGTCTGACCCTGTGCCTCATGGGAACAGTCCAGCCCGAACTGCCAAGCCATGTCTTCCTGGACCGGAAACAAGCATCCTAGGACCGGTTTCTGGCATTCCAGCCGTCATCAGCCAGGCTTGCTTGAATCCAGTGGCAAAATGAGCAAGGGACCCACGTCTGGGCATACCCCGCCAACTTAGGGGCGAACAAAGCGATACAAAAGGGATGATGGACGGAACGCTTGAGCCAATCAAACACTCACCCCCAGTCAACTGATCTGGGTTTAATCCATCATCATTCTTTAGCTCACTCCACCACCCCAGTTCAGACATGGCCATATGCAAATCAGTCTGACCCTGTGCCTCATGGGAACAGTCCAGCTTGAACTGCCAAGCCATGTCTTCCTGGACCGGAAACAAGCATCCTAGGACCGGTTTCTGGCATTCCAGCCGTCATCAGCCAGGCTTGCTTGAATCCAGTGGCAAAGTGAGCAAGGGACCCAGGTCTGGGCATACCCGCCAACTTAGGGCGTAACAAGCGATACAAAAGGGATGATGGACGGAACGTTTGAGCCAATCAAACACTCACCCCAGTCAACTGATCTGGGTTTAATCCATCATCATTCTTTA
Source organism: Calotriton arnoldi (assembly GCA_963921515.1). Taxonomy (NCBI): domain Eukaryota; kingdom Metazoa; phylum Chordata; class Amphibia; order Caudata; family Salamandridae; genus Calotriton; species Calotriton arnoldi. The sequence goes on along the minus strand of CAWUFW010017744.1, from coordinate 23,021 downwards.
GCTCACTCCACCACCCCAGTTCAGACATGGCCATATGCAAATCAGTCTGACTCTGTGCCTCATGGGAACAGTCCAGCTCGAACTGCCAAGCCATGTCTTCCCTGGACCGGAAACAAGCATCCTAGGACCGGTTTCTGGCATTCCAGCCGTCATCAGCCAGGCTTGCTTGAATCCAGTGGCAAAGTGAGCAAGGGACCCACGTCTGGGCATACCCCGCCAACTTAGGGCGAACAAGCGATACAAAGGGGATGATGGACGGAACGTTTGAGCCAATCAAACACTCACTCCCAGTCAACTGATCTGGGTTTAATCCATCATCATTCTTTAGCTCACTCCACCACCCCAGTTCAGACATGGCCATATGCAAATCAGTCTGACCCTGTGCTCATGGGAACAGTCCAGCCCGAACTGCCAAGCCATGTCTTCCCTGGACCGGAAACAAGCATCCTAGGACCGGTTTCTGGCATTCCAGCCGTCATCAGCCAGGCTTGCTTGAATCCAGTGGCAAAGTGAGCAAGGGACCCACGTCTGAGCATACCGCCAACTTAGGGGCGAACAAAGCGATACAAAAAGGGGGGGATGATGGACGGAACGTTTGAGCCAATCAAACACTCACCCCAGTCAACTGATCTGGGTTTAATCCATCATCATTCTTTAGCTCACTCCACCACCCCAGTTCAGACATGGCCATATGCAAATCAGTCTGACCCTGTGCCTCATGGGAACAGTCCAGCCCGAACTGCCAAGCCATGTCTTCCCTGGACCGGAAACAAGCATCCTAGGACCGGTTTATGGCATTCCAGCCGTCATCAGCCAGGCTTGCTTGAATCCAGTGGCAAAGAGAGCAAGGGACCCAGTTCGTGCTGGACTGTTCCCATGAGGCACAGGGTCAGACTGATTTGCATATGGCCATGTCTGAACTGGGGTGGTGGAGTGAGCTAAAGAACGATGATGGATTAAACCCAGATCAGTTGACTGGGGGTGAGTGTTTGATTGGCTCAAACGCTCCGTCCATCATCCCCTTTGTATCGCTTTGTTCGCCCTAAGTTGGCGGGGGCATGCCCAGACGTGGGTCCCTTGCTCACTTTGCCACTGGATTCAAGCAAGCCTGGCTGATGACGGCTGGAATGCCAGACACCGGTCCTAGGATGCTTGTTTCCGGTCCAGGGAAGACATGGCTTGGCAGTTCGTGCTGGACTGTTCCCATGAGGCACAGGGTCAGACTGATTTGCATATGGCCATGTCTGAACTGGGGTGGTGGAGTGAGCTAAAGAACGATGATGGATTAAACCCAGATCAGTTGACTGGGGGTGAGTGTTTGATTGGCTCAAACGTTCCGTCCATCATCCCCTTTTGTATCGCTTGTTCGCCCTAAGTTGGCGGGGTATGCCCAGACGTGGGTCCCTTGCTCACTTTGCCACTGGATTCAAGCAAGCCTGGCTGATGACGGCTGGAATGCCAGAAACCGGTCCTAGGATGCTTGTTTCCGGTCCAGGGAAGACATGGCTTGGCAGTTCGTGCTGGACTGTTCCCATGAGGCACAGGGTCAGACTGATTTGCATATGGCCATGTCTGAACTGGGGTGGTGGAGTGTGCTAAAGAACGATGATGGATTAAACCCAGATCAGTTGACTGGGGGTGAGTGTTTGATTGGCTCAAACGTTCCGTCCATCATCCCCCTTTGTATCGCTTTGTTCGCCCTAAGTTGGCGGGGTATGCCCAGACGTGGGTCCCTTGCTCACTTTGCCACTGGATTCAAGCAAGCCTGGCTGATGACGGCTGGAATGCCAGAAACCGGTCCTAGGATGCTTGTTTCCGGTCCAGGGAAGACATGGCTTGGCAGTTCGTGCTGGACTGTTCCCATGAGGCACAGGGTCAGACTGATTTGCATATGGCCATGTCTGAACTGGGGTGGTGGAGTGAGCTAAAGAACGATGATGGATTAAACCCAGATCAGTTGACTGGGGGTGAGTGTTTGATTGGCTCAAACGTTCCGTCCATCATCCCCTTTTGTATCGCTTTGTTCGCCCTAAGTTGGCGGGGGTATGCCCAGACGTGGGTCCCTTGCTCACTTTGCCACTGGATTCAAGCAAACCTGGCTGATGACGGCTGGAATGCCAGAAACCGGTCCTAGGATGCTTGTTTCCGGTCCAGGGAAGACATGGCTTGGCAGTTCGTGCTGGACTGTTCCCATGAGGCACAGGGTCAGACTGATTTGCATATGGCCATGTCTGAACTGGGTGGTGGAGTGAGCTAAAGAACGATGATGGATTAAACCCAGATCAGTTGACTGGGGGTGAGTGTTTGATTGGCTCAAACGTTCCGTCCATCATCCCCTTTTGTATCGCTTTGTTCGCCCTAAGTTGGCGGGGGTATGCCCAGACGTGGGTCCCTTGCTCACTTTGCCACTGGATTCAAGCAAGCCTGGCTGATGACGGCTGGAATGCCAGAAACCGGTCCTAGGATGCTTGTTTCCGGTCCAGGGAAGACATGGCTTGGCAGTTCGTGCTGGACTGTTCCCATGAGGCACAGGGTCAGACTGATTTGCATATGGCCATGTCTGAACTGGGGTGGTGGAGTGAGCTAAAGGACGATGATGGATTAAACCCAGATCAGTTGACTGGGGGTGAGTGTTTGATTGGCTCAAACGTTCCGTCCATCATCCCCTTTGTATCGCTTTGTTCGCCCTAAGTTGGCGGGGTATGCCCAGACGTGGGTCCCTTGCTCACTTTGCCACTGGATTCAAGCAAGCCTGGCTGATGACGGCTGGAATGCCAGAAACCGGTCCTAGGATGCTTGTTTCCGGTCCAGGGAAGACATGGCTTGGCAGTTCGTGCTGGACTGTTCCCATGAGGCACAGGGTCAGACTGATTTGCATATGGCCATGTCTGAACTGGGGTGGTGGAGTGAGCTAAAGAACGATGATGGATTAAACCCAGATCAGTTGACTGGGGGTGAGTGTTTGATTGGCTCAAACGTTCCGTCCATCATCCCCTTTGTATCGCTTTGTTCGCCCTAAGTTGGCGGGGGTATGCCCAGACGTGGGTCCCTTGCTCACTTTGCCACTGGATTCAAGCAAGCCTGGCTGATGACGGCTGGAATGCCAGAAACCGGTCCTAGGATGCTTGTTTCCGGTCCAGGGAAGACATGGCTTGGCAGTTCGTGCTGGACTGTTCCCATGAGGCACAGGGTCAGACTGATTTGCATATGGCCATGTCTGAACTGGGGTGGTGGAGTGAGCTAAAGAACGATGATGGATTAAACCCAGATCAGTTGACTGGGGGTGAGTGTTTGATTGGCTCAAACGTTCCGTCCATCATCCCCTTTGTATCGCTTTGTTCGCCCTAAGTTGGCGGGGCATGCCCAGACGTGGGTCCCTTGCTCACTTTGCCACTGGATTCAAGCAAGCCTGGCTGATGACGGCTGGAATGCCAGAAACCGGTCCTAGGATGCTTGTTTCCGGTCCAGGGAAGACATGGCTTGGCAGTTCGTGCTGGACTGTTCCCATGAGGCACAGGGTCAGACTGATTTGCATATGGCCATGTCTGAACTGGGGTGGTGGAGTGAGCTAAAGAACGATGATGGATTAAACCCAGATCAGTTGACTGGGGGTGAGTGTTTGATTGGCTCAAACGTTCCGTCCATCATCCCCTTTTGTAAGGGGTACTTAACACAACATTAAAGCAGTGACTTCATGACTTGGTGCCGGTTCACCACAAAAACCCTTTCAGGACGGCACCTTCACAATACGAGCCCCTCTTTCACAATAAGAGTCCCTCCTGCTCTCGGAGCTCGTAATGACGGAGCCTGTGCTGAGCGAGGAGGACCAATTTCTAGGTCTGAGGGTTGGGTGCTGGTAAAAAAAACTCTGCTCTGTGACGGTGGGTGGAGTTTTTCTAAACTTAGCGCTCCAAACTCTGTGAACCCCGCCGGCGGAGCGGAGTTCACTGCACACCCTTAGAAAAAATACACTCGGTGAGGGTATGGAATAACAAGTTAGTGGTACACTAGATATAAAAATGTGATTGTGGGTGAAAGATGTAGAAAAGTTTAAAGAACATAGTGGAAGAATGATTGTTAATATCTATTGGCTACTATGTAACTTTAAATTTTTTCCTTATTTTGACTTTTTATAGGAGGAAAATAGAAAACAGAAGTTGTGAACAAGAAAATTACCATATGAGAAAATATATGGAGGAGAAAAAAAAGTCTTGTTCACTTTTGAAAAAACAGGTAATAATAACTTTGTGGAAAGTGAGGAAAGAAACTATTATTTGGAGAAGTGATAGTTTGTTTTGCATAGGGGGACATTTGTAATCTTGCACAAGCTTGTTCTGTGTAGGCCTATTTGTCTCTGAAGAAATAATTATCTGCTTACATAGGCAGCAGAAAAGAGCCTTGTTAAGACAAGCAGGATTACTGTTGTGTCCAGCAGTGAGTACCTGAGCAGGCATAGTGTTTCCAGGTTGAAAAGATTTGATCGCACATGAAGAGATCTGCAGTTCAGCAGCATGAGCTAACTCTGCTCGAGCTAGCCTTTGTGAGCACCTTTTGTGCGCATGAGAAACTTTGCTGAGACATTTTTGCTAGCTGGCCTTAAAACAAAAAACTGCCCTACCAAAGACTCTTTGCCAGGCAGAGGTAGTGCTACTACACCAGGCTGCTCATCATAATGTGCTGAAGACATTATGAATTAGTAAAGTTGTTTGTTTTGTTTGTTTTTATAGTTGTTAATATAGATTATTAATGCAGTTGTTGTTGTAGCTTTGTAATGTTGTTAAATTTTTTTTTTTTTAAACTGGCAGTTCCATCTTTAGGGAGTGCAGAAGTGTTCTTGCATGTATATATATCTATACGGTACTATGCACATCTTTTATGCTACAGAGAATTGTTAATGGAGAAGCCAATTATTTGAATATCCAACTATGGTGTCTTGTCATGCAACAGTGAGGTCTTACTAGAGAGATCAGTCTTTGTCCTCACTGTAGTGTACATATCTCTTATACAAGAGAGAGGATTTGGCACAGAGGCCAGTGCATCCTCGTATTCTACTACGCACTGCTATCAGCTGGTGGAGATGTGATAGTGGTGAGGGCAGATCTTTTGCACATGTTACTATAGATGATTGTGAATCTGGAGAGAAGTTTCAGTGGAGAAGTCTGCCCCTGTGCACAGCCTACTACACCTCATTAGCCCCACGGAGAGAGGCCAGAAGGAGAGGTGTGTCCCAACATTCAACTATCCATACCAATCAACCAAGACACAGTTTTCATCAGAGATGATACTCTATTTCTATACCATACAATACACATTTATCAGCAAAAGGAGAGGTAGGAGCAAAAGGAGCAGTCTCTATTCATAGTCTACTACACACATGTGTTACTCTGGGGAGAGGTCTGAGCTGACAGAGCAATCTCTCTCCATACCCTAGCCTACATGCTTGTCATTTAAGAGATACTTCTCAGCATAGAGGTCATTTCCTTGCCATATCCTAGTTGTACAGCTGTCACCCTGGGGAGAAGTGTGATCAGATGGGTAAAACCCACCTTACACATTACTATGAACATCCATCATCCAAGAGAGAGGTGTCAGCATAGGGGCTAGTTCCTCCACACATCACACTATGTCTATCCATCATCCAAGACAGAGGTGTCAGCAGAGAGGATAGCTATTCCTCACACCTCAACTATGCATACTCATCACCGTACGGAGAGATAATAGCACAGATGTCAGTGTAGAGCCCAGTCACTCCCCACACTCTACAATAAAATTAGTTATTCAAGAGAGGGGTCACAGTAGAGAGGTCAGTCCTTCTATAAATTGTACAATGGTTACTCGTCATCCGAGACAGAGGTCTCAGAGGAGAGACAGTCTCTCCTCATATCCTACTACGCACATCTGACAGCCCAGAGAGAGGTGTCAGCGGAGATGCTAGTCTTTTCCCTCACTCCACTACTAGAAGAAATTATATTTATAAACATCTACGTAGATATAACAGAAAAATAGCTTTAAAGTTCATATTCATTGTTTTTATTTGGCCTACCAAGGATCACGACTATATAATGACTTTTTCTAATAATAATAAATGGACTAAAAACAAATAAATGAGTTTCAATGTGTGCTATGCACCAATGTTGGTCTAATGCACATAAAGCAAGTGGGGTTTATTCATAAATCTAAGTCATTCATTTCCCCCCCGCAATTATATAATGGATTTCATTTCATTAAACTAAACACACTGTCAGTAGTCTAGTGAATATACATTATACATACTATATCAGAATATATTCAGTGTAAATGCAAACTCCATTATAAACAAAATGGTCTCGCAGGACCACACATGTGGAATTGCCTCCCTGTCTCTCACGAGAGTCTCACGAGAGTTGTGGAAAAGGAAAAAAAAGTGAAACATAGTACAAACAACATAGATCATGAGACTATAGGGTAGCTCTGAAAAGAGCTGTTTTTGTTAACAGTTTACAAGCATAACTTTTTTTGTGTTTTCTAACATTTTAAATATTTTTTGTATTGTATTTTTTTAACAGGGTAGGAGATAAACATGCAACTTGAGGTGTGAAACAAACACCAGCATGTCTTTAAAAACAAAAAGGAGAAGAGTTTGGGGAAAAAATCTGTTAAAATCAAACTACTACTTAAGAGCGTATTTGTGATCTAGGACAAGCTTCTGCTGATTTGCTTACAAAAGCAGCAAAATAGTGCTTTTTTCAGGAAAGCAGGGTTATTGTCTGCTTCTGCGCTTACTACCTGCATAGGTGTATTCAGAATATAGATAGTCTTTTACTTCATCAATATATAATTCGTATTATACATTTAAATATGACCGCACTTGCAGACAAGCACCTGTACTTACACTCTAATAACACAATAGGGCAACCCAAATTTCCCCAAGGAACTGGGTAAGATAATAATCACATACAAAATATTCCTTGAGGAATTATTTAAATCCAAATTATTTCCACACTTAGGGGCCGATTTCGATGTCGGACAGACCTGAGTCCGTCCGACATCGATCTGGAACTGGGACCGACCAACCTCCTGTCGGCGGTCTCAAACCAGCAAGTAGGATGCGACCGAACACTGTTCGGTCGCACTCCTATTCTTTACAGTGGGAGCATGCATTCCGACCGGAATGCATGCTCTCATTCTAAAGAGCTGAGGTGCAGTTCATCCCTGCACCCTGTGGCATGCACCTTGAGGGGGGCTGCCATCCGGAGGGCTTCCCACAGCCTTTTTGTGCCGGAAAGTCCGGCACAAAAAGGTTGTCGGAATCTGACATTGTAATCCCTCGGGCGGAAAGAGCTGCCCTTGGGATTACAGGAGGCTTTCCGAATGGCAGACGGGCTCTCTGAGCCCGTCGTAAGCCATTCGGCAATACAGTTTGGATTCATTTCCGACTGACTCCATTTGCGCTTACACTCTAATAACACAAAAGGGCAACCCAATTTTCCCCCAGGAACTGGGTAAAATAATAATCACATAAAAAATATTCCTTGAGGAATTATTTAAATCCAAAATAAAAGAATATCTATATTCTGAATACGCCAGTGACTGCTGTTACTTATTGTGTGATTAATCACTCGGATTACATGTTGGAACGATACTAAGTCTGGAAATAATTTGGATTTAAATAATTCCTCAAGGAATATTTTGTATGTGATTACTACCTGCATAGGCACAACATCTCCCTGAGCAAACAATGTGGAAGCCCCTGAAGAGTTGTCTAGCTCCGTAGTATGAGCCAACTCTGCATTTGTGGGTACATAGATCTGAGGTGCCTCCACTTGCCTGAGGTGCTCATACTATACTGTTTATTTCTGCTCCCTCCGGCTGAACTCCTTGCAATGTTTACAGATAATGTACTTTGCAGAAACTATCTTATCCCCTGGCCACATTTCAAATAACTGCCACAGCAAGGATTCATTGGGAGGATGAGGTGTCTGAGCTGATGCAGCAGACCCTGGCCACTGATCAGAATCTGATGCAGACATCTTTGTGTTGGAAGCAAACAGGAAAGGAGAGCAAGCCAGATTGTCTACCCTCACTAAAATCTAATTGGGAAATAAAGGAAAAAGGATGGAATCTTCTTTTTCTAAATGAAGAAATCTAATGAACCAATCACAATCCTTCCATAAGGTGTGATTCCTTTCCCGGACCTCTCGTAAGACTCCAACAAGCATCTCATTGGATGTTAAAAATATTATTGCTTTATATATTTCATGGAACAATTCATAATTTTTCTAAGCTAATCAACATCTCTCATTTTTCAGAATTACAAGAAAACACGGTTATTGAACTAATTCCAAATGCGCAATCTGCTGAACAGGAAGTACATCCCACTCGGAGCCCACACAGGTGTTCAACTCCCATGAGCATCTCCCGAAAGTCACCACCTATAAAAAGAATTTTACAACCATATTTTAATGGCTCTCCAATTACACATTAACAATAATAATAATTGAACACATGAAAAAGAACTCTAAACAGTAGATTGAAATAAAATATAGAACTTTACTATCTTGCGAGTAGTCACACACTTAAAAAATAGATTTATATAATGAAAGTTAATACTATAGAATATCCAAAAAACTGATTATTCTCTTTCTGAATTATAGTTATGACTTTCATTCGAAAACACATACAAAGGCTATGAAAAGTATGCTATTACAATATTAATTTACTTGCTGGTAAAATGTCTCAATATGAGAAGAACTGAGGAAATAGACAATCTCAACACAAATATTGTTGCAGAGTGTGCACCATTTCCTGTTAACTTATAATACAAAAGCAATTCTCTTTCAGAATAATGTCTGCACACAGGATACATTGTTCAGTTATTCTACCATGCATATACTTAAAAAAAATAATTTACTGCAAAAAAACCTAGAAATTCACTGAAAAAGCAATGGTTAAAGTAACGTTATAGTTAGGTGTGATAAAAAAGATTTTTTTTTAATAACCGACTTTATTTCATTTAGAAATACAGCGAGCATCATCCATACATTAAGAGTATTACAAAAAAAAGAGGAAAGAAAATATAGCTGTTCAAGTCCACAACAACATGCATAACAGTACACATAGAACTCCTACCACTTATAAGTAGAGACAGAGATAAATCCACCAATTCCTCCACACCTTCTCGTGAGGACATCCACCGGCCTCGTATATTGGCTTTTCTTGCTGTGCACACCAGTCGACTCCAACGCGCCATGTCGATCAATAAGGGAGAACTCAGCTGCTTCCAGAGGTGGGCTATGTCTCGCTTGGCCACTAAACAGGCCATACCCAGGAATATTTGCTCAGCATGGGGACCACCTAGCTCCTCCACCAGTCCCAGTTAGGTTATCTTGGGGTTTAGTTCAATAGGGTGTCCCAGGACCTCCGAGACCTCCCGCTCTACCCCATTCCAAAAGGGTCTCAACTTGGGGCAGCTCCATGCTATATGGAAAAAGTCAGCAGCTGGTAATTTACAGTGTGCATTGATAGGACGGTCATCTGGAAATATCTGCTGTATACGGGACGGAGACAGATAGGTCAAGTGGAGATAGTTAACCTGGATCATTCGCAACCGCATGGATATTGCCAGTTGGGGGGCCAGGCACACTTTTCTCCAGTCTGTATCATCTAAGTTGCCCAACCATTCAGTGCATCTCTGCCGAAGGGAGTCAAGGCCACCTGGAGCATGAATAATCAAGGAGCGATAGATCTGGGTTTTTGCTCCTTTCCATAACTGCCCCATTAATATTTTTGCCTTGAGGGGGCTATATTCTGGGAGTTGCATGTCAGGGGTGAGGTGTGCCCCTAGAGCATGCCACACCTGGAGAAATCAGAAAAATTGCATATCCGCTAGGGAATAATGTTCTTTCAGTTCTTGGAAGGACATGAGGACATCGCTCTTAAGGCGATTTCCCAGATATGTGATGCCTATATGGTCCCACTGGTGGAGCCCCTCCAGGGCAGAGAGGTGTTGAAGCCACGTGCCCTGCCATAAGGGGGTAAGCCCCGTTAGCCTGCGGTCCCACTAAATCAGGTGTAGGGACGCCCTCCAGCGCTGTATTGCCACTCTGGTGCACAAAGGCATCTCCCGAGGCACAAGGTTCCGAAACAGGTGGCCTAGAAGTCCCCGGAATCCCACTAAATGAAGCTCCAGTTGGTAAGCCGATCATCCCATCCTCCCATAAAAAACTCATTAATGGGCACCAGATGTGCAGCCAAATAGTAAGCATAGATATTTAACACCCCTAGACCCCATCGAATGGTGACTTCCGTGCCGAGGTAAAGGCCACTCTGCGGTGGCCTCCAGCCCTGATAAAGGAGGCTAATTTAGAGGCCAGGAATCGGAACCACTGTCGGTGTATGGGGTATGGGAAGTTTGTTAATACATACAAGTAGCTGGGGAGACACAGCATTTTGAAGAATGCAATGCGCCTATGGGACTGAGCAGCAATTTCTTCCAGCGGGACAGTCCCAGTCAAGGGATGAAGCCAGGCCCTGCAAGTTGAGTTCCCAGGCCAAATCTGGGAGGTGGGATACATGTATCCCCAAATATTTAAACGCAGTGCATCACAAGGGAATGTCCAGGCACCAGGGGCGACTCTCTGCGTCTCCCTTGACCTCCATCAGGATGGATTTGCTGACATTGATACATACATAGACCGAAGGCTTCCCCATAAAGATGAAGAATCTCCAGGCATCGAGTGCTGGAGGGCAGGGGGTCTCTAAGTAACAGTAGAATGTTGTCGGCATACACTGCCACTCAATCTTTGAACCCAATCCCCCATCTCCACCCATTTATCACATCATATGAGGCATGCCAGTGGCTCAATGGCTAGGACGAATAACAGTGGGGAGAGTGGGCACCCCTGACCCGTCCCTCTCTGGATCAGGCAGGAGATAGAAAGGATGCAGTTCACTCGGACCTGAGCCAGGGGGTTATGATAAAGTAAGTGAACCCTTTTCCGAATGTTCAATCCTAGGCCGCCTGCAGTAGGACCGCCTCCAGGAACTCCAACAAGACAGTGTTGAAGGCTTTGCGAAAGTCCACAAGGAGTAGGGCTAAATTGCCTTCAACACTTCGTGCCTGGGATAGGGCCACATGCACCCGTCAAATGCAATGATGTGTGTGCTTACCCGGCATGAACCCACATTGGTCTGGGTGGATAAGATGGGTAAGGGTACGGGTCAGTCAGGCTGCCAAACTTTTGACAAAAAGTTTAATATCCACGTTAATGAGTGAGATCAGATGGTATGAAGGGCATTGGTCTGGAGGCATGCTCTCCTTAGGGATAGCCTCAATGGTGGCACAGTCAAAGTCGAAGGGAAATGATCACCGTTGTATCGCCTCTGTATAGAAGTTCAGTAAATGGGGCGCTCTAAGGGAGCAAAATCTCTTAAAGTATTTGATGGGACACCCATCGAGTCCAGAGGTCTTCCCCAAGTTTAGAGATGGCTAAGTCCACCTCTTCCTCTGTCTGAGGCCTGTCTAGGTCCTGAGCTAGTGGTTGTAGAATTGATGGCAGTGGGAAGTCGCAGAGAATAGGATGTTCCCTCTCCAGGGGAGGCACCGGGCGCCATGCATAGTAGTTTGATAAAATGTTGCAAATTCCTGGCCGATCTCCAGCAACTCTTCCCAAAGGTCACCCATCAGGTCTGTAATTGCAGGTACCACCCTGGTGGAGATACCCCGGGTTGTCAGTCAGTATAGTTATTTGCCCGACTTGTCTCCTGATTCTTAGACTCTCTGACTTGAGGCCATCTAGCACTGTTTTGCTTCCTTGAGGGAGACCTACCTCAGCTCAGTTCGCGCAAGTTCCAGTAGATGCTGTGTCGCCCCCAAGTCGGATTGCCAAGCTCAACATTCCAGACTGAATATCCTAGTTTTCCGGTCAGTCATCCGCTCATGCTGCACGGACTGCTGCCTACGGACATACCTTTTAATCAACCCTCTCAAGGAAGGTTGGCACGCAGCCCAAAGCATCGTCTTAGATGACACAGAGCCGTCATTAGCTTGGAAACAGGCTTGGAGTTCTTCCTCAATGAAGGAGACACATTCAGGGACCTTCAAGTGTCATGCACTAAAATTGACGGGTCGCAACGTCTGTGAATGTACGCCCCATTCGGCCAGGAGAGAGGAATGGTCAGACATACCACGAGGGAGGATACGGACCGAACGCAGTGTGAGGAGTTCTGTCGCGGGCAGCCACATCAAGTCAGGTTGGGCTTCCGTGCCGTGGGCTGCCGATTATGTGTGTATGCCCACGTCGAGGGATGCCAGGAGAGCCACGTGTCACATAGGCCCAAGGAGTCGGTCCAGGCCGTGAGACACGCCGAGCGAGCACTCCTGCTAGGGTGAGGGTCAGTGGAGGTGTCCTGCTTGGGGTCAGGAACAGCGTTAAAGTCTCCTCCCACCAGGGTGGTCCCCGGGGGGCAACAACACCAGCAGAGCTCGCAACACCTGGAGGGTAGATTGCAACAGCTGCTGATGGGCATAACAAGAGACAAAGCTGTATTGTCTAGAGGTCATGCAGCCCTCAACCCTATCGTACCTCCCCTGGGGGTCCTCGTGTACCTTAGTAACTGTCAGGGGAAGGGGCTTATGGAGAGGAAGTGCCACCCCCCTGGAGCCCAGAGCAGAACCTGAAGGAAAGACCCTGTCATATACAAAGTGAGTGAGGAAGGGTCATTTGGTCCCCAAAAGATGGGTTTCTTGCAATAAGATCACAACAGTATGTATCTTTTAAATAATGTAACATAATACAGCTGATCTTTTGATACGGTCCAGAAGACCGTTAGTGTTCCAGGATAGGTCCGCCCTCAAACAGTACCCTAATCTGTGGGTCTGTAGGCCAGTAGCATGACGTTGGATGGCTCTCTGAGCAGAAACCTGAAAGGAAAATATGTAATTAACACAAAACAATATTCCCTGAAAAACCACCAAAAGACCCCACCAACCCACCTCTCCATACTTCTTCCCTTGAAGCATCTGTCGCCCTCGTTAAACAAAACATACTAAATCAACCAAAGTACTAGAAAGGTAACTCAGAGGAATCTGGGATGGATGCTATGTCTGACTGCGCATATAAGGTGAAGACATTAGGGGTGGGCAGGCGCAATGGTGTGCACGGTGAGCGGACATGCAATGTGTTGATAGCCTGCATACCAAGAAGTCCTCAAAGTGAATAGTACCACCTCCTCCCCGGGCCATGTGTCACCCTGGTCCTCAGCGCAAGATACATAGCCAGTTTGATGTCAAATGGGTCATTCTGATGAAGCTGGGATGTCATCAAGCAGGTTAGAGAGCTGTGGGGTTACCTCAAGGGTCGGATCGTGCTCACCATAGGCTGCCTCCCACCTTTGGGCAGACGTCTAGCTGCTCGTTCGACTTCCGTCGGATGGCCTTCATTCTATGGGATTGCTTCTTTTCAGATCTGCGTACCAGGAGTCGTGACCGGGACCCACCTGAATTGCTGTCTCACTGTTCCTCCCGGTTCAAAGCTTATAGTGATCCTTCATCCGTTGCTCATTCCCAGGCCTGTTCCGGGGTGTAAAAAAGTAAGTGGAGGATTAAAAAATAACTCGGGTCTGGAAAAGGAGCATGTAGCAGAGATTAAGAGCTTGCAGTTTCTGCTTCACATCCTCGAAGGATCATCTCCTTAGTTGCACTGCCCTAGTGTAATCCGAGAAAATCATTATTTTGGAATTCTGATGCCGGAGATCAGGTTGATTGCAGGCCTTCCGTAGGATAGTGTCTCGGTCCTGGAAGTTTAGGATCCGTAGGATCACTGGGCAAGGTTGGCCCAAACAGTGGCTTGGGAGAAAAGGAACGGTGCGTTCTTTCAATGAAAAACATATTGTGTATAGGTCCTGACGAAAGCCAGAATACTTAGAAACCTGGCTGAAACATGTAGACCTCATAGGATATTAGAGACATAACCCAATCTCCACATATATCCGCCCTCTCGTTTTAATACTGCCAGGGGCCCACCATTAAATTTTTCTAACTTTTCGGGACCCATTGGACAGTTTTAAACCTATACTCATTCACTTCACTGCACTTTCACTTTCCAAAACCCGCTCCGCTGTAGTCAGGCGTCGAAGCACACCCGAGGTGCACTCAGCACCTTGGGTGGGACCCGATGATGAAGCATGCCACCAACTAGGTCGGTGGGTGAGGGTCTTCATAAAAAACAAAGTGTTTTTCTCCCAGACATGGATATCTAGCTTCTATCCAATAGCTAGTTCTCATTGATAATTACCTATAGTCCCAGGGGAAGTGAACTAGTCCACAGTTTTTCCTCTCTCTTCCCCTTGATTGTATCAATAAAGAAAAATAGTCAATGCTTTCATGCATCAAATTACATTTTTAAAATTTAAACATCATATAAATATAAAAAGACCTGTACTAAATTTAAATACTGTTGCAGTAATATGCATCATTTCACGAATTTAACATTACGCTTGTTACATGAAATTCCCAAAATGACACCATTACTTCCCTTAATTATTCATAATTTGTGGTAAAAATGTACCACACATGCGCCACTTGCTATAAAAAAGATTACCACAAACTCACGGGAACAGCAGAATGCGTTCAGCTATTGTTCGTGTGCTTTAGTTTTTTTGCACTAATCTTTTAAGACAAAATGCGGCCTCACATTAAAAATTGACGTGAGGACGCATTTCCTGGTAAAATATAGCAGTAAATGATCGCTTTGCATTTCACATATTTACGCACAATTTTGCCAAAATTGCATGTAACTACGCGATAGCAAATTACATGAATTTCGCACTCCTGATATATGCAGGGGCACAACTGTCAGGCGTTCTGTGTGTGATAGGCGCTTCAAACTCTGAGCTGGACAGGCCTATAACGAAAACCAGAGACCTACATTCAGGGCAGGCTGGTGGCTGTAGTAGATTTACTAGGGTAGGCCTGGGAAAAATGAGTCACACTTTAGTCAAGCTCCTCCTTTATCAACTGGCCCACATTGTTTTTCTGGGCAGATCTATTTTCCTCTCATTTATTCAAATTCATTAACCCCTTCGATGCTCATGACGAGCTCAGCTCGTCATGCTGCGCGGTGGGCGTGTGCGCATGACGAGCTGAGCTCGTCACGACCACGCCCGCGATCGGAATGTCCAGCACCTGGGCGGAATTCCGATCGCGGCGAAGGTGTTAATGTTGAAATTTGAAGAAGTGGTCATTTAATTCACTGACAGAACAATACAAAGAAAAACCTTGCTGATACGTGGTTCAATAGGCTACAATACTGCCGCAAACTGAATTGTCTCTTGGCTACCATAGATGCACCCACTTGTGAAGATACTGAGTCGCATCAGATTTAAATGCCTTTTCTGATATTTTCACTAATAGGATATTCAATCCCAGCTTCCACACTTGACCAACTTTGTGATCCTAGACAGTTACTTTTCTTCATTGTGCCTCCTTTCTTGTGATCATCCTACTTGAGAACACCTTGAAATAACTCAGTTGAGGATGCGGACTGCACCAAAAATATCGTGGATATGGCTTAATATGTGATAATCCTATCTGTGACAATAAAGACTTTTATAGCAAGCTCCATGGATCTCATTCAGGTGTCACCAGGGGTCTCAGCTGCGACCCCTGACCTGCCCCGTGTGACTCCTGGCTCTGCCTATGCGACTCCTGGCCTCAGGTTGCAAAATCAGTGCGGATAACACCATTATTTTCTGCCCGTTTTTCATTATACTAACAGTGTATAATATTCTATTCACTATTAGTGTAATAAAAAATGAAGCACACTTAACTGGAAATGGACCTTTGATGGCAGCTGTGGTAAGTAAAAATTGTTTTAAATGTATACTGTGTGTGTATTTGTGGGTGAGTGTGTGTTTATGTGCAATAGAGCCCGTGTTTGTATGAGCAAGCGTGTCTGTATGGATTGCATGTGGGTGTGAGTGAAAGTCAATGATAATCAGTGAAGGGTAGCATGTGAGATTGCCTGAGATTGAGGCCCAGATTTATTATTTTTTGGCGCAAGTCAATACTGCACCAAAGCTGCTGCGCTTCCTTGCTGTCAAAGGGAGGGAGAGAAAATGTGCCACATCTACTAAGATTTAGTGTATTTTTCTCTCCCCATGATCGGACTCACATTTGGGGGCCGATTCCGATCTCGGTCGGAGGCGTACCCAACACCATTCAGTCGGGAAAAAAGCCATGCGAAAGCCTGTTTCCCGACCGATCCGTACAGCACACCGAACGAGTAAGTACGATGCGCACAACAGCAAAGAATCCGGCTGAGCCGTACTCACCCAAACCAGGTCCTGTTCCCCGACCGAGGCGAATCCGGAAACGCTGAATCGAGTCGCACGGAAGCCAAAATGCAGCTCCGTCCGGCCGAACGAGTACGATGCGCTTTCCGTACGCACCGAACCCGTCGCTACGCACGGCACGTCAAAGCATCCGGGAGAGGCGCACATAAGCTCCGATTCGCGCCACAACACGATCCACGGCTCCGAGACGAACACGGCAGCGACGAGGACGATGCGAAGCGACGAGGACGAGGCGAAGCGACGAGGACGAGGCGAAGCGACGAGGACGACGCGAAGCAACGAGAAGAACGAACGACACGAACCAACCATGAATCCCTTCGTCCCGATCATACCAATATTCTACATTTACTACCGGAACAGGCACGGACGCGTACGGCGCAGAAGGTAAGCCAGACACCAACCACAAAACACATACAACACGTACACGACACATCACACACACACAGAGGGATGCAGAATATACTTACACCAGCAACAGCAGCACCATAGGGGCGGGATGCCCATCACCAATGCCACATATGCACACAGGGGCCTGAATGCGCACCACCACCCCTACCCTGGGGGGGCTGGATGCCTACCACTACTACCACCCTCACCCAGGGGGGCTGGATGCCTACCACTACTACCACCCTTAGCCAGGGGGCTGGATGCCTACCACTACTACCACCCTCACCCAGGGGGGCTGGATGCCTACCACCACCCTTAGCCAGGAGGGGCTGGATGCCTAACACTACTACCACCCTCACCCAGGGGGCTGGATGCCTACCACTACTACCACCCTCACCCAGGGGGCTGGATGCCTACCACTACTACCACCCTCACCCAGGGGGGCAGGATGCCTACCACTACTACCACCCTTACCCAGGGGGGCAGGATGCCTACCACTACTACCACCCTTAGCCAGGGGGGCAGGATGCCTACCACTACTACCACCCTCACCCAGGGGGCAGGATGCCTACCACTACTACCACCCTTAGCCAGGGGGGCAGGATGCCTACCACTACTACCACCCTCACCCAGGGGGGCAGGATGCCTACCACTACTACCACCCTCAGCCAGGGGGCTGGATGCCTACCACTACTACCACCCTCAGCCAGGGGGGCTGGATGCCTACCACTACTACCACCCTCAGCCAGGGGGCAGGATGCCTACCACTACTACCACCCTCACCCAGGGGGGCAGGATGCCTACCACTACTACCACCCTTAGCCAGGGGGGCAGGATGCCTACCACTACTACCACCCTCACCCAGGGGCGGCAGGATGCCTTCCACTACTACCACCCTCACCCAGGGGGGCAGGATGCCTACCACTACTACCACCCTCACCCAGGGGGGCAGGATGCCTACCACTACTACCACCCTCACCCAGGGGGGCAGGATGCCTACCACTACTACCACCCTCACCCAGGGGGCTGGATGCCTACCACTACTACCACCCTCACCCAGGGGGCAGGATGCCTACCACTACTACCACCCTTAGCCAGGGGGGCAGGATGCCTACCACTACTACCACCCTCACCCAGGGGGGCAGGATGCCTACCACTACTACCACCCTTACCCAGGGGGGCAGGATGCCTACCACTACTACCACCCTTAGCCAGGGGGGCAGGATGCCTACCACTACTACCACCCTCACCCAGGGGGCTGGATGCCTACCACTACTACCACCCTTAGCCAGGGGGGCAGGATGCCTACCACCACTACCACCCTCACCCAGGGGGGCTGGATGCCTACCACTACTACCACCCTCACCCAGGGGGGCAGGATGCCTACCACTACTACCACCCTTAGCCAGGGGGCAGGATGCCTACCACCCTCACCCAGGGGGGCAGGATGCCTACCACTACTACCACCCTTACCCAGGGGGGCAGGATGCCTACCACTACTACCACCCTTAGCCAGGGGGCAGGATGCCTACCACTACTACCACCCTCACCCAGGGGGGCTGGATGCCTACCACTACTACCACCCTTAGCCAGGGGGGCAGGATGCCTACCACCACTACCACCCTCACCCAGGGGGGCTGGATGCCTACCACTACTACCACCCTCACCCAGGGGGGCTGGATGCCTACCACTACTACCACCCCCACACATAGGATGGACAATGCATGACACAACCAGCACACCACAACCTAGGGAATGCAAGAAGAAGACATCCCCCAACACCATGACAAGCGTGTGTAGACTGTGTCAAATGCCTACAACACCGAACATGACTTTGAACATACAATGTGACCCCCTAGCACATGTGCCACACATATATGTGTGTGGCACCCACAATGCAAGCAGGCCATGACCATTGTGGCAATGGGGTCCAAACCCCCATCATCACAGTGACCAAAATGTAAGTGTGGGGTCCATAGCTGAAGCACACTTTGAACAATGTGGCAATGGGGTCCAAACCCCCATCATCACAGTGACCAAAATGTAAGTGTGGGGTCCATAGCTGAAGCACACTTTGAACAATGTGGCAATGGGGTCCAAACCCCCATCATCACAGTGACCAAAATGTAAGTGTGGGGTCCATAGCTGAAGCACATTTTGAACAATGTGGCAATGGGGTCCAAACCCCCATCATCACAGTGACCAAAATGTAAGTGTGGCGTCCATAGCTGAAGCACACTTTGAACAATGTGTCAATGGGGTCCAAACCCCCATCATCACAGTGACCAAAAGGTAAGTGTGGGGTCCATAGCTGAAGCACATTTTGAACATTGTGGCAATGGGGTCCAAACCCCCATCATCACAGTGACCAAAAGTTAAGTGTGGGGTCCATAGCTGAAGCACATTTTGAACATTGTGGCAATGGGGTCCAAACCCCCATCATCACAGTGACCAAAAGGTAAGTGTGGGGTCCATAGCTGAAGCACATTTTGAACATTGTGGCAATGGGGTCCAAACCCCATCATCACAGTGACCAAAATGTAAGTGTGGGGTCCATAGCTGAAGCACATTTCGAACATTGTGGCAATGGGGTCCAAACCCCCATCATCACAGTGACCAAAAGGTAAGTGTTGACAAAGAAAGAGGTGCAACTGCCAAACTGCATGGATGATTCCTGGTCACAAAACAACAAACACATCAGTGGCAAAGTAGTGTATGTGTCCCATTGCAACATAAATTGGGGGAGCCAAATCCTGCAGTGCAAATAAGACATAACTTTGGCCATGTGCAGACAAACAACACCCATGGGGGCTGACACCGTCAACAATCATCAATGACACAATGACAGAAGTGACCATCAGAATGCAGACCCACATATTTGCACCAATGGGCACACACATGCAGATACCCTGTGGAGACTGCAGATGTGAGGTGAACAGATACCATACCATGGCAGCAATGGGACACACAAACCATGATCATTGTGCTGACCGATGACCTAGGAGTCCCAGGGACAGCAGGGGAAACCCACCAAACTACATACAGCCAATGGCACACCCAAGATATGCCAATGCAGTGGTGCAGATGCACAAACACAAACAGGCAGACCCACACTGCACATCATACACAACAGGTGAGGGGGGTGCCAGTGTCCCCAGGCAACCACACAACACATGAGGAGACCTGAATACCAATCATACAGATGTGCATACAGTGCCACACAAAGGTAACTCATGGATCCAAATCCCCTATGTGGGCAAGCAGGCATTGTCAGATGAGAGGGAGCACAAATCACACATGTCACACAGGCACGTAGGGACAGCAACTGACACAGCAAGACACAGACACACCACAGCACCACCCCCAGGGCCCCCACAATGTGGTGACCCTGGGCTGCATTACAATCCCACTGTGATGACAAAGCTAAATGTGGTTCACACTGTGAACCACAGTCATGTGTACTGAGCAACTAACTACCATCACACCTACACAAGCACAAATCAAACAGCATGGCCAGTAAGCCAAGGCCAACATGGAGGCAGGGGCCTAGCCGGGCAACAACTCTCATCTGCACACACTCAACACCACACCCCTCGACCTCCAACAATGTGCAGCAGTGAAGCACACATGCACTGGTGACATTGCACATGCACCCATGACTATTCCAGGGTGGTGGGTGGGAACCAAGGTGCAGAAACACACCACACATGGACACTCAACAAGACTCCTGAATGTCTGACACACTGCACACTACGCCGTACATGGACATGACGGCAATACCACACCAACCAATGGGATCACAGCCACAGTCACACACCAATGAAGAAGCCAAGGTCACCCACAAAGAACACACATAGACAACAACCAACATTGCAGCCCGGACCCTGAGGAGTGCCAGCAGTCACACACACAACGTGTCACAATCACTGAAAGATAACACAAACTGGAAATCACATGACAGGGGCAAACAACAAGTGCCAAGGGGAAACCTGACTGTGACCCATCTGCGTCTGCACACAAACTCAGCCCTGACAGCAAGCACACCTATGGGTGACACCCTGATGACCAGTAATGTGCCATGCACCCACATCACAGAGAACCCAGGGAGAAGACTTTGGGGGAACATAGCTCAACTCAGCTAGCATCACAAACAGGTACAACACTAGGGATCACAGCATGCACAGCTAAACGGAAGTGCAGACATGCACATACAACACACACCTTGGGCGCAGGCAATGTCACAGGAGTACACTCTGCCATGAGGGGACTCCACTCCTGTGTGAGGAAAGCTGTGCCATATGTTGCCTCAGTAGGGCCCCACCATGTCAGCTGAGCACTTGGTCACACAATCAACAATTAGCACCAAATGAGGGCTCCCGTCACATCAGCCTGGTCATGGAAGTGCCAACGGAATCATCAGCACAGATCCAACACACTTGTATAGCAATGTTGCACTGACAACACAGATGAGTCCTTCCCCATTGATGCCCAAACCTGCATGTCCAGTGGAGATGGCCACACGGTCAGGGAAGTAGACGAATTGAACAATGGCAGGCACAACAGATGTGCAGGGGTGGAAGCCACAGATGTGAAATAGCCAATCTAAGTAGGAAATCCCATTGCCAAATACTGAACACATGACACCCTCAGATGCTGCTATGGATGACATGGATACACCACAGGATAGGACACATTCCCCCTGGACCACATGGGTTCCTGCACAGTAACACTTCATTATCATGAGACCAAATATCACCATCACTGCAGCAAGGGAATGGTTAGCATTATCAACATCATGTACATCAGAAGCAAAAGCACTAGACAACAGAAAGTTGCTTTATTCAGCATATGTGGCATTAAAAGTAGAAGTCCGGTAGAACATAAACAAAGGCCAATGGCCAGTCCATCAACAAAGTCACAAGTGGGTGACAGTGGCAGATGCCACCCTACACATGCCTGCACAAAACCAGGGACAATCCACTAGGAGGGGCAACCGGGGGGGTAGGCCAGGCACCGCAGGGACAGGATCAGGGCTCACCAGGAGGAAGCAGGGAAGGGGTGGTGGGTGGTGGGTGCTGGAGAGCCACTGACAACTGCAGTGGAGGTGTCTGACATGGTGTGTGCCGGCACAACTGGGGGCATGGCTCAGATGTTGTGGGTGCCGGCACGACTGCAGTGGACCCTGCAGATGGAGTGGACAGGTCCACCACTGCAGTGCCCAAGTCAGACAGGGTGGTAGTGGACTCCACTGCAGTGCCTACCTCCAGGGGAAGAGAATGGGGAACAGGCAAGGTGGGCTGGACAGAGGGGGAGGACACCCTCACCACATCAGTGGCACAGACAAGCGCAGCGGGGGTGTGGTGCCGGGAGAGCAAGTGGCAGGGGAGAAGGCCGGAGCCTCTTGGGGATGGTATATCTGTGGGTGGGGGAACCCGGGGCAGGGTGTGGTGGGGGCACCTGTGGAGTGGGGGCCTGAGGGATGGAGGAAGGAGACCTGGTGCTTGAGCTGCAGGGCGGCGGCGGGGTCTTGCTCTTAGCACTCCGGGGGACTTGCGGGTGGGGGCCTCAGTCTGTCTGCGCCTGGGGGAGGGTGTCCGGGGGCAAGGGGCACTCTGCTCCGTGTGGGGGGCTTCTCTTCCCCCTGGATGCTGGGGCAGCTGGATCGGAGGGGAAGAGGCCGAGGTCACTGAGGAAGAGGCGCTGGGTCTTTGGGGTTGCAGGTGAGGCAAGGGAGGGTGCTTTGGAGGGAGAGGCAACTGAGGACTGCGCAGTGCCCCTGGATGCGTGTGTGTGTACCAGGGCCCCATCCCCTGTGAGTCTAGTTTCAGTCCCCTGACTGTGTGTGCGCTTAGTTTGTGGCGTGTGTGTCTGTGTGCTGGACGTGTGTGTGCTGGTGTGTGCCTGTGCCGGTGTGTGTGTGCTTGGGACGGGTAAGGTGCTGGGGAGTGTGGATGGAGCAGAGGCAGGAGGGGTGAGGGACTGTCTGAGGAGGGACACTGCTGCCGTCAGGGAGGAGTCCATGGACCTGCTGCCCCTCTGTAGGTCAGACATGCCTGATGAGATGCCCTCCATGAACGACACCAGCTGAGTCAACAGTGCAGTGTGCGCATGGAGGACACTCAGCATGGCTGTCTGCCCTACATGGTGCTGGCGAAGGAGGTACACAGACTCCTCACTCAGGGCAGCAGGGGACACAGGGGCAGGGGTGCGGTGCCTGGGCCAAAGGAGACACGCTCCCGAACATGGGAGCCTCCACGGACCTGGGGAATGGGAGCCGATGGGAGGGCAGTGGTGGTGCTGGT